>CM019068.1:157026951-157256046 GCA_009667805.1 Leptobrachium leishanense
GGTGCTGTAGATCTGGATCATAGTGTCTGGTATGATCACATCATTGAACTGTCTCGTATACATCTATCCTGAGCTCTATATATGAGTATACGGGGAATTAGTGGATCCTGAGCTCTATATAGGAGTATACAGGGAATTAGCGAATCCTGAGCTCTATATATGAGTATACGGGGAATTAGTGGATCCTGAGCTCTATATATGAGTATACGGGGAATTAGTGGATCCTGAGCGCTATATAGGAGTATACGGGGAATTAGCGGATCCTGAGCTCTATATATGAGTATACGGGGAATTAGCGGATCCTGAGCTCTATATATGAGTATACGGGGAATTAGCGGATCCTGAGCTCTATATATGAGTATATGGGGAATTAGTGGATCCTGAGCTCTATATATGAGTATACGGGGAATTAGTGGATCCTGAGCGCTATATAGGAGTATACGGGGAATTAGCGGATCCTGAGCTCTATATATATGAGTATACAGGGAGTTAGCGGATCCTGAGCTCTATATAGGAGTATACGGGGAATTAGCGAATCCTGAGCTCTATATATGAGTATACGGGGAATTAGTGGATCCTGAGCTCTATATATGAGTATACGGGGAATTAGTGATCCTGAGCGCTATATAGGAGTATACAGGGAATTAGCGGATCCTGAGCTCTATATATGAGTATATGGGGAATTAACGGATCCTGAGCTCTATATATGAGTATACGGGGAATTAGCGGATCCTGAGCTCTATATATATGAGTATACAGGGAGTTAGCGGACCCTGAGCTCTATATATGAGTATACGGGGAATTAGCGGATCCTGAGCTCTATATATGAGGATACGGGGAATTAGCAGATCCTGAGCTCTATATATGAGTATATGGGGAATTAGCGGATCCTGAGCTCTATATATGAGTATACGGGGAATTAGCGGATCCTGAGCTCTATATGTGAGTATACAGGGAATTAGCGGATCCTGAGCTCTATATATATGGAGTATACGGGGAATAAGCGGATCCTGAGCTCTATATATGAGTATACGGGGAATTAGCGGATCCTGAGCTCTATATATGAGTATACGGGGAATTAGCGGATCCTGAGCTCTATATATGAGTATACAGGGAATTAACGGATCCTGAGCTCTATATATGAGTATACGGGGAATTAGCGGATCCTGAGCTCTATATATGAGTATACGGGGAATTAGCGGATCCTGAGCTCTATATATGGAGTATACGGGGAATAAGCGGATCCTGAGCTCTATATATGAGTATACGGGGAATTAGCGGATCCTGAGCTCTATATATGAGTATACGGGGAATTAGCGGATCCTGAGCTCTATATATGAGTATACAGGGAATTAACGGATCCTGAGCTCTATATATGAGTATACGGGGAATTAGCGGATCCTGAGCTCTATATATGAGTATACGGGGAATTAGTGGATCCTGAGCTCTATATATGAGTATACGGGGAATTAGGGGATCCTGAGCTCTATATATGAATATACAGGGAATTAGCGGATCCTGAGCTCTATATATGAGTATACGGGGAATTAGTGGATCCTGAGCTCTATATATGAGTATACGGGGAATTAGGGGATCCTGAGCTCTATATATGAGTATACGGGGAATTAGCGGATCCTGAGCTCTATATATGAGTATACGGGGAATTAGCGGATCCTGAGCTCTATATATGAGTATACGGGGAATTAGCGGATCCTGAGCTCTATATATGAGTATACAGGGAATTAGCAGATTCTGAGCTCTATATATGAGTATACGGGGAATTAGTGGATCCTGAGCTCTATATATGAGTATACGGGGAATTAGCGGATCCTGAGCTCTATATATGAGTATACGGGGAATTAGCGGATCCTGAGCTCTATATATGAGTATACGGGGAATTAGGAGATTCTGATCTCTATTTATGTTAAATATATTTTTACAGAGGCCTAAACACAAATGACGCAGCAGCTTTCCATGTGTCTGCTCTGTAGGAGCCATCTTTATGGAGTCTCCTAATACATTTCTAGCACAATATAAATAGCGTTGCCAGATCAGCCATGTTTTCCTGGACACATATAACTGCTTCATTCAGACGGTGAGTTCCTGGAAATGTGCTGCCCTGCAACATGTATAATTCATATGATGCAGGTAGGAAATCAAGGCAGCTCACCTGAGATTCCTTTCTGAGTTCTTACCTGCAGCGTATGGATTATACATGCTGCGGGGTGACATTTTTCCTGCACTGCCCATCACCATGAGTAAATGATATGTGTCCAGGAAAACATGGCCGACCTGACAACCCTAATAATATAAATCCAATCTTCCCCTGATATTTGTATATTAAGACACACAATCCCAGCTCTGACCTGCAGCCTGGATCCTCCTTTCAGTGTTTATCTCTCTGCTACCGGAAGGTGATTTCAAAGATTCAGGCCTTTTTCTCTGCTGTGCATGAAGTTCTATGGTAGAGTTCAAAACACACGAGACAAACACTGTCCGTACAGTTGTCTCCTGTAGTGGCCACATTGGATAAGAATTGTACAGTTGGAGACACTTTGTAGTGTGTCTTTTAGCTCTTGTGTTTAGAGGTCAGGCTGGAGTCACATGACATGTGCTCAGGTCACATGGGTTAGCAGGATGCATTGCAAGTTAATACATAACATTTAAACATGACCAGGGCTGGTTTTGCACCTCAGGAGCCTGTACGCACAGAAATGTGGAGGGCCCCTACCCCCCCCCAAAATAAGTTACAAGTGTTTATAAAGTGCCAACAGGTTCCATAGAGCTGTACAATGGGTGAGAAAGAATAACAAATATACATACACGTTACACAAACAGAACAGAAAAAGGGAGGACCTTGCTCGAGAGCTCACAATCTAAGAGAAGAGGGGTGACACATTAGGTATGTGGGAGGATGGAGAATGAAATGAACAATGGGGAACATGGAGTGAGCCAATAGACTTCTGTAGCGCTCACTCCCGGAGGAGCCGCTGAATTTAACCTCGGGTTAGTCTCTCCGCACTAGGGAATAAATATACAACAGCACTGCTGTGGATTTTATAAATTATATACTTTACTGGTCTCAATAAAGCGGAATATATAATGTAAGCATGGTATATAGAAAACAGGATTTCGTAATGCAAGAAACGTGCAACGGTAAAAGAAAAGTTTAACCCCTTCGTTTCTGGAGTGTAAGTCCCGTGCAGGTTATGTTCCAAAAAGTGTGTGTGTGTGAGCTCAGGTACCCGGGTACTATATTCGACTGGCCAGTGAATGGATTTAATAAATCTTCGACTAGTCACGTTGGGGCCCTATAGATTTAAGCAATACTGCAGCGTGCTTCGTTAAACTTTGACTGTGGTCTTACCCATCCGCCAGACAATCTGTTCCGCTGACCGATCAAGGACGTCTCTCCGCTGGATTATACTGGGACTCTGTGCCACCGGATCCGCTTCTCCTGCCTGTCTGTCTTCTACAACAAGATCTACGGTCTACCGCCTGCACTCCTAGTGGATCATCGCGGTCTCCTTACTCGGGGTCCAATCTGGAACTCGGTGTCTGTGCAAAACCTCTCAGCGGTGGATTACTAGGTCTCTGGCAAGTCACTGTATCGATCCCCAGCGTCGGCAAGGCAGCGCCTGCTCTCCGGCCTGGTAACAATCGCTCACAGTCTCATGTGCATCTTACTCTGTTCACAGCTCGGCTCACACTGGCTCTCCTTCGACGAGGCTGCGGATGTCCTTTCCTCCTTCCCCACCCACTTCCTGTCTCTGCCCCAAAGCATGCTGGAAAACGTAGTCCCATTGTGTCCAGTATAGTTTATATTGCGCTTATCTCCCTCTGGTGGCCAAACCCGAGCAATACAGCAACAGAGTTTTAAACAGCGCTACACTCTCCCCCTCCTAGAACTCTTGGGTCTCTCCAAGGAGGTATAACAATTACATAACATTAGGCAATGTATACAGGTTCAGCAGCAAACATACAATGGGTCAGATATACGTCCTCAAGTTGACTCTTGCTCCTGACTACCTCAGCTAACATAGCAGAAACTTCAGGCAACCTTCGCACTGTGGTGACAGCCTCTTCAGTGCTATGTCCTTGTGAGTCATAGGTAAGTCTCTGGGGGGGTCGGATAGAACGTTTTGAATCTGGCTCAATCAGCTCCTCTTCAGGTGGAAGTACTACAGGTACGGGTTCAGTTCTTTCGTCCACAACTGGAACAGACATCTCTTCGGAGTATGATCCTTCCAGTGAAGGCATAGAACTATAATCATAGGATGCATTTTCAGGAACTACATGAATTTCCAAAGTTTCGGGAACTTCCAATTGGAATTCAGGAGCCTCAGGCCTCAGGTTACTTTCCCACCGTTCGGAAACTGGAATTACCTCTTCAGGTTCTGGCGAGCGCACCCAGTCCAGACAAAAACTTCCTTCCTCACTATCCTCTTCACTCTCTTCAACAACCCGTGTCTGCTGAGACCGAGTAACGGGAGTCGAGCGTGGAGCAGGCGGGTTCGGTAGAGAAAGTTCGTCTCCAACTGGTATCCTTACAGCCTCCCTCACAGGTAACAGATGATTTCGGTGCCAGTTTTTAAGAGGCCCAGCCTTTCCATCCGGTCGGATTTGGTAAACTGGCAAACCCGGCAGTTGCTTGCAGACAATGTAGACTTGAGAACTCCATCTATCCGCCAACTTATGCCTTGCAGAAGCACCCAAGTTCTTCAACAAAACCCTATCACAGGGTTGTAGATCCTGTATCCGAACTCTTAAGTCGTACTTTCGCTTATTCCTCTGTTCCCTGTTTCCTGAGGTCAAACGGGCCTGTTCAAACGCAGAGGCCAAATTCTTCCGAAGTCTATCCACGTAGTTTATACCGTCGAACATAAGACGGTACAGTGAGTATCCAGTAGCGTCACTCTCCGTACTATTGTACGCATGCACCAGCGTAGCTATGTGACGACTCCAGCTCTGCTTCTCCAGCAATTGCCCAACAAGCCTGCTCTCAAAGTCTCTGCCCTGATCCGAGTGTATTCTCCTTGGTAGGCCATAGTGAACAAAAAACTTTTCCATTAAAACCTTCGCCACCGTAGGAGCACTTTGGTTTTTCGTAGAAAAAGCTTGGGCATAACGCGTGAAATAATCAGTCACTACTAGAATATTTCCCTGCCCACTAGCATCCGGCTCTAAGCACAGGAAATCAATGCACACCAAATCCATGGGTCCTTGACTTTGCAGGTGGCTCATTGGAGCGGCTCGGGTTGGTAGGGTTTTCCTCTGGATACACCTCAAACATGAATGACAGTAACTTCCAACTTCAGATCTCATACAGGGCCAATAAAATCTGTCTCTCACTAGCTTAAAAGTTCTCTCTGCACCCAAATGTCCATGGTCATCGTGTAATGACCGCAGCACACCCTCTCTGTGTTTGGTGGGAAGGAACAACTGTTGGGTCTCTTCAGCATTGTTTGAGGGGCCCCTTCGGTAGACCACCCCATCCAACATCTTCAACCGTTCCCACTCTTTGTATACCAATCGGGCTCCTACTGGGGAATTTGTCAGTAGAATTTCCCATTGGTTCGCGTTTAGGGCCTTCACAGTTAATGCAATCAAAGGGTCTCTAGCCTGATCGGCTCTCAGGTCCTGTTTCGAGAAAGTAGGCAAACTTTCATCCCTCAGCTGCGTAGGATTATAATAGATCTCTGGAACAGCCGCAGCCATAACTCCTATGGCTTCTGCTTCAATCCCTCCCTTGACCCGGCGCTCCGCTCCTTGACATAAAGCTTGCACCCCATCTGGAGTTAACTGAGTCCATTCTGTAGCGTAGGGTCTTCTTGACAAAGCATCGGCATCTCGATTATTCACTCCAGGGCGATACTTCAGGCTGAACCGAAACCCTGACAGAGCGGCCAACCACCGATGTCCCGTTGCATCCAGCTTTGCAGTAGTAAGGACGTAGGTAAGAGGATTGTTATCAGTCTTAATCACAAATTCGGCTCCGTACAGATAATCTTTCAGCTTGTCTACTACCGCCCATTTCAAGGCTAGGAACTCCAACTTGTGGGTAGGATAGTTCTTTTCTGAAGGCGTAAGACTTTGGCTCACATACGCTACAGGCCTCAACAATCCACCATATTCCTGGTATAGGACTCCCCCTAGACCTTCTCTGCTGGCATCCAGATGCAATTCGTACGGCTTATGAGAATCAGCATAAGCCAAGACAGGAGCTCGAGTTAGACTCTCTTTCAGCTTCACGAAAGCACCTTCGCATTGATTAGTCCATTCTTCTTGGATGGATTCTCGAGCCTTCCTTGGCCCTGGAGCCGATGAATTTCGATCAGAGGCCTTGTGGCCTTACATAGTTACATATAGTTACATAGTTATATAGGCTGAAAAAAGACATGCGTCCATCGGGTTCAGCCTCTCCCACATAACCTACTGCTGTTGATCCAAAAGAAGGCAAAAAACCCAGTCTGAAATGCTTGCCAATATGCAACATACTGGGAAAAAATTCCTTCTTGACCCCAGAATGGCAGTCAGATTTCTCCTTGGATCAAGAAGCTTTTACCCAGATATTAAATATTATAACCCTTAATATTCTGTGTCTGCAGGAAGTCATCCAGTCGTTTTTTTAAAAGTCTGTACAGACTCAGACCCAACCACCTCAACAGGCAGAGAATTCCACAGCTTTATTGTTCTCACCGTAAAATAACCCTTCCTATGCTTTAAGCTAAATTTTCTTTCTTCCAGTCTAAATGGATGACCCCTTGTCCTATGTATAGTCCTGTTTATGAATAGGTTATCAGACAATGGTTGATAATGGCCCCGTATATATTTATATAAGGTTATCAGATCCCCTCTAAGGCGCCGTTTCTCTAAACTAAACAGGTTTAAGCTTGTTAGTCTTGCCTCATAACTTAACCCTTCCATTCCCCTTATTAATTTAGTTGCCTGTCTCTGCACTTTTTCTAACGCTATAATATCTTTTTTTAAGACCGGTGCCCAAAATTGCACGGCATATTCAAGGTGCGGCCTGACCATTGATTTATACAGAGGCAAAATTATGTTTTCATCCCGTGAGTGAACTCCCCTTTTAATGCATGCCAATACTTTGCTGGCCTTGGCGGCTGCTGTTTGACATTGCACATTGTTACTTAGTTTGAAGTCTATGATTATTCCCAAATCCTTCTCCTGCTTGGATTTCCCTAACTTCGTGCCATTTAGGGTATAAATTACTTGTGTGTTCTTCACTCCAAAGTGCATAACTTTGCATTTATCTACATTAAATTTCATCTGCCATTTAAGTGCCCAGTCCCCCAATCTATCTAAATCCCTCTGCAGCGAAGTAACATCCTGCTCACATTGTATTACTTTTCCTAGTTTTGTGTCATCTGCAAACACTGATACATGACTTTCAATGCCTATCTCAAGGTCATTTATAAATAAATTGATTAGTATTGGTCCTATAACAGACCCCTGAGGGACACCGCTTACCACTGGTGTCCATCTTGAAAAAGTACAATTTATGACCACTCTCTGTACCCTATCTTTTAGCCAGTTTTCTATCCAAGAACAAGTATTTTCATCTAGACCAATTTTTCTTAATTTAAATAGTAACCTTTTGTGTGGAACTGTGTCGAAAGCTTTGGCAAAATCTAAGTAAATCACATCCACTGCGACCCCCTGATCTATACTTCTACTTACTTCCTCATAGAACGTAATTAGGTTAGTCTGACATGATCTGTGTTTCATGAAACCATGCTGATTTTTGCCAATAACATTATACCTCCCAATAAATTCCTGAATATTATCCCTTAGTAACCCCTCGATTACTTTCCCAGCCACAGATGTTAAGCTCACAGGTCTATAATTCCCAGGCACAAATTTTAAACCTTTCTTAAATATAGGGACGACGTCAGCTTTTCTCCAATCCTCTGGTACTATTCCTGAAAGAAAAGAATCTTGAAAGATTAAGAACAGAGGTTTACATATTATTACATAGAAGAACATAAATTCTTCTGTGTCTTCCTTCTGTAGGAGCTTGTTCAGTGGTTGAGCTATCTTGGCAAATCCTCCTACGAATCTTCGGTAATAGGAGCAGAACCCCAAGAAAGATCTAAGTTCAGTAACATTTCGGGGTCTAGGCCAGGAAGCTACGGCTTCCAAATTTCGAGGATCCGTCGAAACGCCTTCTGCTGAAACAACATGTCCCAGATACGTAACGGAAGGTAAACAGAATTGACACTTCTCTAGAGACAGTTTCAACCCCTCTTCATGGAGCCGCTTCAAGACCTTTTCCAACCGTTGCTCATGTTCTTCCAAAGTCTTCCCGAACACAATAATGTCATCCAGATACACTAACACTTCGATCAGGTTCATGTCCCCGACTGTCTTCTCCATTAACCGTTGGAACGTGGCTGGAGCCCCCCGTAAGGTCTTGAGGCATTCTGTTGAACTCAAAGAACCCCAGTGGGCAGATGAATGCAGTCTTCTCTTTGTCCTCAGGATGCATTGGTATCTGGTGATACCCACTTCGCAGGTCTAGTACACTAAACCATTTTGCTCCAGACAAACACTGTAAGGCATCTTCTATCCGAGGAGTGGCATATTGATCCGGAATGGTTCTCTGATTTAGCGTGTGATAGTCTATACATAGACGGATAGAACCATTCTTCTTCTGAACCATCACTTTTGGAGATGCATAAGGACTCCTGGACTCTTGAATCACCTTAGTTCTTTGCAGTTCATTCAGCTGTTCTCGTAGATCATCCAAGTCTCCCAGCGGGACTCGTCTTGACCTTTCTCGAAATGGCTTATCTTCCTGTAGTCAAATGCGATGCTCAGTACTCTTAGCTAGGCCCACGTCGAACTCGTCCTTTGAGAACAAGTCCCTCCACTTTAGGATCTGGGACTGAAGGTGTTTCTTCCATTCAGGTGAGATGGGAGCGTCCTTAGGATAGAACCTTTCAGCTGGAATCTCTTTATTCACTACCCCTCCTAAATCGGTAGGGGAGAGAGGCGTAGCGGACGCTACTTGCCCGATGGGCATTCGTGCTTTCAGAATCACTGGAGAATCCAGGGCCGGCCCGACAATGGAGCAGTGTGGTGCCACTGCTCCAAGCGGCAAATTTTGGGGCACATTTTAGGGCGGCATATTTTGCCAATGCTGCACTATTTTTTCGTATCAGCGACGCACCGGCATCACGAGGCCGGCGCGTGCTGTGACAACTGACCGCGCCCACACATGCGGCCAGGAGGGGGAGTGCAGTGAGAAACGGATTACTACGCCTGTGGGCGGGCCGGATCTCATTCAGCATCTGAGCACGAGGAGGCATGCAGCTGGACCCTGTGAAGGCAGGGGATTCCCAGCAGCACCAAGAACCTGCAGCAGAGGGAGAGTGTGCCTCCCCCAACAGACCCTGGATCACCCCACATGCCGGCTCATCAGGTCCCCTCCACAGCTGAGGCAGAGTAGCAGCTTCCCGGTGTCGGTGAGTCAATGCATCAGCTGGGGTTGGGAGATCTCTATCTCTCATCCTGCCTCTACCAAGATGTAGACAGGGTGAGGGGAGAGAGCCAGGACCGTGGGGGTGGGGAAGGGACATCAGGATTCCCCCAACCCCCCAGTGAAAAGTGTAAAAAGTGAAAGTGAAAAGAGCAAGCTGCTGAGTGGGGGAGGAAGCTGGGTGTAAACATGTCAGTCAGCGTATCTGCTGGTCTGTATGAGATGGCCCTGTGTGTGTAGCCAGAGCTTCCTCATACTGAAACTGACATGATACACATTTAGCCAATTAATGGAGAGAAAGCTGCCCTATATACCAAATGCAAAGCAAAATCTGTATATAAGGTCACTCTCACTATATGTTCTACACCAAAATACAATGCAAATAGCTTTATATAAGACAGCCCTTGCTCTCTGTATAGGACACATAAATACAAAGCCTGTGCCCTATACAGAGAGCAAGTGCTGCCTTATATAAAGCTATATGCACTGTATTTTGGTGTATACATTACAAAGAGTGAGTGGCCTTATACACAGATATATGCGGATTTAAGGCAGCTCTCAATGTGTAAGGCAAATATAATTAAATGCAAAGCACATATCTGCATATAAGGCTGCTCACACTCTCTGTAAGGTATATACCGAAAATACAATGCATATAGCTTTATATAAGGCAGCCCATGTTCTGTATAAGACCCAGGCTTTGCATTTATTTATGTGTCTTACACAGAGAGCAAGGGCTGCCTTTATATAAAGCTATTTGCATTGTATTTTGGTGTATAACATAGAGTGAGTGTGAGCAGCCTTATATGCAGATATGTGCTTTGTATTTAATTATATATGCCTTACACATTGAGAGCTGCCTTAAATCAGCATATATCTTTATATATGGCACCTCACACTCTCTATGACATGCTCATACACAGCACACATTATGTTGAGCTTTGTAATATGCTTATATACACTCCGTACTGTATCACAGAGCTTCATAGCATTAAACCTCACAGTAATGTGCGGTGTGCATGAGCATATCACAGAGCTCCACAGCATTAAACCTCATAGTAATGTGCAGTGTGTATGAGCATATCACAGAGCTCCACAGCATTAAACCTCATAGTAATGTGCAGTGTGTATGAGCGTATCACAGAGCTTCATAGCATTAAACCTCACAGTAATGTGCAGTGTGTATATGTATTCATATACCGCACATTACTGTGAGTTTTATTGCTGTAGAGCTCTGTGATATGCTCATACAAGTCGTGTTTTTTTTTTTGTTGGGGGGGGGGCAGCATTTCATCCATCGCTCCAGGCAGCACAGTGGCTTGGGCCGGCCCTGGGAGAATCAGACACATTACAGACACTAACTGAGACTCTTCCTCGTGTTCGCTACCTCAATGGTAGAGCGTAACAAAATAATAATACCAGAAAAAATTACAAAGAAGCTTGGTAAAGCAAGGTAGTGAAAGACCAAAGGGACTACCCCTATATAATTCGAAAAAACTTCAGTTACTCTGATGAAAACATCAGAGTACTAGTGTCTCCCAGAGACCAATTTTACTGATGTGTTGAAGAATACGGCGTTTGAATTGTTGTATCGTTTTACCAACGTACTGTACTCCACATTCGCATGTAATGAGGTAAACAAGTATTTTACTGGAGCAATTCATGAATTGTTTAATGTCGTAATGACGTCCGGTGGTATTGCTGGTAAATTGCTGTGACTTATTAACAAATTTACAGTGGGTACATTGATAAACACCTTTAGGTTGTTGTAACCAAGTACATGTGTTTTTTTCTGATTGTAAGAAACTGTGAACCAGTTTGTCACTCAAGTTTTTTGTCCTTCTTGCTGTAAATGAAGGAGTGGGGGTAAGAACTCTTTCTAGAGATTTTTCCATATGTAAGATGGGCCAGTATTTTTCACAAATGGTTTTTACTTTAGGCCAACCGTTATCATAATCGGCTATAAATCTTATAAAGGTTTTATCATCTCTTTTTTTCGGAGTCAAGAGTTCATCCCTTGAGGTTGAGAGCGCTCTTTGATATGCTCTCTTTAAACATTTCCTCGGGTAGCCCTTAGATAAAAACATGTTTTTTAAGAGGTTGGCTTCTAGTTGGAAATCTTGAAGGGATGTGCAATTACGTCTGGCCCTCAAATATTGGCCTATTGGTATCCCTCTCTTGAGATTTTGTGGATGGTGAGAGGACCAATTTAAAAAGTTATTGGTTGATGTTGGTTTACGGTGAAGTGTGGTAATCAATTCTAAATTCGAATTGATAATGATATTGAGATCAAGGAATTCAATACTATTGCCGCCAACCACAAGGGTTAAACCAAGTCCAATCTCATTATTATTCAGGAGGGCCAACCATTCATTCAACATCTCGATGGGACCCTGCCAGAGGAACAGGATGTCGTCAATATAGCGCATCCACTTAGTGACATAATTAGTGAATCTCATCATCTCAGTAGAGAAAACAAACAATTTTTCCCACCAGGCAAGATATAAGTTTGCGTAGCTGGGGCACAAGAAGTTCCCATGGTAGTGCCATGAGTTTGCAGATAGAAATGGTTTTGGAATAAGAAATAATTGTGATTGAGTACATGTTCCAAAAGAGATAAGACAAATTCTGTTTCCTGCTCAGAATGTTTACCACTCAAAAAGTGTTTAGTAACTTGTAATCCCACTAGGTGGGGAATGTTGTTATATAGTGAAATGATATCGAGGCTGACTAAGATAGTACCAGGAGAGACATGAATTTCAGACAATTTCTGAAGAATGTGTTGAGTGTCTCTGACATAGGAGGGAGTATCAAGTACCAAAGGTCGTAGGTAACAGTCGACAAATTCACTGACCCGTTCGGTCAGTGAATTATTGCCCGAAATTATCGGGCGGCCAGGTGGAGAAATGAGAGATTTGTGTATTTTAGGAAGACAATATAGAGTTGGTATAGTGGGAAATTTCGGGAGTAGAAATTTGTAGTTGTCATCAGATATTAATTTAGACTGTACACCTTGTGTTAATAAAGTCTCCAAACGTTTAGTAAACAACAGCGTAGGGTCGCTTTCCAATCTCCTATAACCATCCTTGTCATTAAGATGTAACATACACATTGCAATGTAATCATTACGGTCCATTATTACCAGGTTGCCTCCCTTATCGGACTGTTTTATGACAATATTACAAACATCTTGTAATTCATTGAGGGCTAGTTGTTCAGTCTGAGATAAATTAGATTCCCATTTTAGATCTTTATTTTTAATGGATTCAATCTCAGATGTGACTAGATTAACAAAGACCTCTAAATTGGAAAAGTCAGAAAATGATGGAGTAAACTTGGTTTTCTGCTTAAATTTTTGTGAGAAATTTACCGGATCAGGTGGACATTCATCTAGGAGAGCCAACAGATTCTCAAGGTGTACATAATCTTCACTGGACACTCCTAGATTTTTGGCTTCTCTCTCTTTCTTTTTCTCCATAAAAATATGTAAGGCTAACCTCCTTGCAAATAGATTGAGATCCTTTATCCAACTGAATTTGTTAAAGTGAGGGGTGGGGACAAAGGAGAGACCTTTTTGTAATAAAGAGAAATGTCTTGGAAGGAGATTGAAGCCAGAAAGATTAATAATGGAATTGACAGAGGGATCAGTTACCACTTTTTTAAGGGGTGGTCGTTTTGACGCATCCCTTTGTATCCCCATCTTTGTCGGTCGCGTAATCTCGCTTCTGACGGGGGGACTGACTTCCAATCGTCTACCCGATAAGAAACATGTTTAGATTGATTTCTAGTTGGGGCTCTACCCCTATTGTAACCCATAGTAGGACGAGATGAGACCTTTTCAGTCTCATTTTCATCAGGTGAGGTCTCACAATCGGTGGTGGAGACCATATCATTGTTGGAATTACCAAAGGGGCGCCTGCGACGTACACGATTATTTTGTTTAAAGATATTTTGTTTAAAGATGATAATTCTTTGCCATTCTGTATATGGCATCATTACCAATTTCATTATCGTATGTTTTGCATTATCATGTCTCTAGTTTAATTTAAGCTATTCCTTAACAGACGACCTCATTATTTTCTTAATTTACCCCGTTTCGCGATTATCCTGTCTCAGTCATGTTCATAATCTGGCAATAAGTATGATTTAACCACATTGCGACCAATTAATTGTAACATGGCTTTTGACTCCCGGATTCATACCGGCACCATAATGTAGCGAGATTTCCTCGCTCTATCAGTTACCTAGGTAGCTGAACCAAACATGGATCACCATTGGATCTCCTTATTGTCAATCTTCATGGTAGACATATGATTAGATTGTCTGCCATTCCTCTGTCCCATTGGTTAGTTTTACTGGCAGGGGCGGAACATCCACAATTTAAATACCCCTGCCTTTCTTTCAACCCGTAAGCACTCCTGACAAGCCATTTCTGGCGAAACGCGGGTCGGGTGCACATTGCAGGCAAGAACTCCTTGTTCCCTCTTGGGGAATCTGTATTTCGAGACCCCAATTATGTATATACACTCCTTTGTTGGGTCCCATTGACAATGGAAACTTGGGCAATCACTGAGATACATTTATATTGGGCTATTTGAGCCAATTCCTCCAAACAGGAGTTTCTCGCTTTTGTCCTTTCTGTCTTTTTACGAGCAGTGTTTCATGATCTAATATTGTTATTTATCTTCCAATTTGCTACAATACTTTGAAGTGACCCTTGAAGGCCACTTACTGTATTGATCATTGATTACATCTCCTGCCGTTACACACAATAATCTTTTCAGCAGAATTGTTTTGGTTTTATTATACATATTGTTTTGTGAGCACTGTTTATTTATGTCCATTTGTTTGCCGATTTTAACCAGTTCAATAAAAGTTAATTATTAATTTATCAATTGGTCTCTGGGAGACACTAGTACTCTGATGTTTTCATCAGAGTAACTGAAGTTTCTTCCTCGTGTTCGTTTCAAAGCTCTTGTGGAGATTATTTCAGGGATTACTTCTACTCCGGCTTCACTCCCATGATTGAAATCAGTTTCCAGTACCACATAGGGACCCGGTTGTGATCCGTTCAACTTGACTGAAGCCCAGAAACTCGCCACTTCTCCTGATTGCAGAACCTTCTCTGTTCCTCCCAATCTCCACAGGCGCCCCACTTCGGCAGGTGCCTTCTGTTCTTCGACCATTCGCTGATAGACTAGAAGTAACATCGGGTGTACTCCCCTGGTAGAACCTTGTTCCATTACTATAGGAGTCAGGAGACGTTGCACCAGATCAGTATTCGTCCCCACTATCATCGAACTTCTGTTGGCCCCTGAAGGCCGAGGACACACAATGGCCAATGCATCACAACCCCCAGACGATCCGATGACTTCGGATCCGATCTCTAACTTCACCTGTAGATATCCATCATAGGGAAGTTTCTCAGTTCTGATACCCCAGATCTCAAGGTCCTTTAATTTCTGTAGAGGTATGTGCTTCAAGTGCTTTTCATAGAAGTCTCGGTAGATCAATGTCACTTGAGCCCCTGAGTCCAACAGAGCTTTGGTGTAGACTCCCTCTACTTGGATTGGAACGATAGGAGGAGGACCTATCAGCTGGTCAGGAAACTTTGTTGTAGCAGCAGGAAATTTAGACCCCGATTGCTGTACCCTGGCCTTCTTCTTGGCCCGTGTAGGTTTTGGATGTGCATTGCTTCCCCGTGACGTAGGACCGGATGCTAAGGGAGTAACTCTTTCAGTCCTGGTAGGCTCAGCAGATGGCAAAACTCTGGGCCCTCTCGGCCTTTCAGTTCTGGCTTGATTTTTGGAGCGGTTTTCAACCATTGGGCACCTAGTTTGCTCCTTCACTTGGGCCCTCTGGTGTTTTCCACCTGTGAGGTAGATAGCAGCCCTTCCAAGGCTTTTAGGAACTTTTCTACCCTATTTCCTTCAGACTTTTGGCTTTTGCATTGTGCTCGGAAATGACCCATTTCCCCACAACTAAAACATCTCTTCTTTGAAGACAGAGACGCACTTGCTTGTGGTGATTCGGTTGAAGGACCCTGGCCAGACGCCACAGCAACTCCAGTTGTCCGCATATCAGTAAGGAACTTCTGCATATCAGTCTGTGTCTCTGCCACCTTCAAAAGTACTCAGCACAGATCAGTGTGTGCTTGTTTCAGCTCAGCTGGAGCTTCTTGTACCTTCTTAACGGTTTTGTGGAACTCACTATATGCCGGGAGGGTTGGTTCTTTGGCAGTACTCTCTGTGGACATAGGAACCAGCAGATGCTCTTGTCCGTCAACTTCAGATCCATAGATGTCCAACGAATCATCTTCAGTCTGCAGATATTCGTTATGCCTTACTGGTTGTGCGTAAGCTCTTTCTCCTCTCCTTAAGGACTTTTCTTCTAGCAGAGCCTCTTCCTCTCTAACAGCTCGAATCAGTTCCAGGTATTTCAATTCTCGGTTACCTTCTCTGGTTCTCAGCTGTAGCATCACAGGATCTAGAGGTTGAGCGCCCCTCAATATCTGCTACATTCGGATTTTATCTATTGTGGCTGGTTCGGCCCCTTTCTTAAGATTCTGCACCAGATACTTCTTATCTAGGCGCCTCATGTATTCAGTCATTTTCTCACCTTTTCGTTGGTAGGTATGTTCATACTGGTACATGAGCTCAGCAGCCTTTTCTGTTCGCCCAAAGACTTCCTGTAATACGTTTAGGTAATCTAAAGCAGTGCAGTCTTGTTTACTCAATTTTAGGTTTCTGACAGCCTCTGACGCAGGTCCCTTTAAGCTCTCAGTAATTCTTTGCTTCTTCTGCGCTTCAGGGACGTCCCACTCATCCAGAGCCTGCATCGCCTGTTCTACCCATTCTTCGAAGGTTTTCTTCTCCCGCCGGAGTTGGTACGTTTCCTGTAAAATTTCTCAACCGTCGATAACCAAAGTTAGTGTGTGGAGGGCTTGTTCTTTGACATTTAGCCAGCAAATCTCCAATAGCCACTATAAATTCAGGTCCGATCATGGCCAGCGGACTGGGCGCAGGAACACTCGCGTGGTCGTCACCTGGCGCACTTGGCTGAATCAGTTGAACTTCCACCTCATCGGTCAGCTTCACGCTCGCGCCCTGAAAACACACTGGAACACCCTTTCTCCACTCAAAAAGAACATACGTGTGAGAGGTATCTGGGTTCGCTTTAATGTCCAGGATTAACCCCCGATGATCTGGTGTCGCCACGGCCCGGCAAATCTGATCTTCGGCCCAAGTGTCTGCAGGAATATCCATGACTATGCATAACTCTGACTACTTTGCTCCTCACACCATTTGGCAGCAGTGTCTGGATCCATATTTAACCCTTTAAATGCGGTTTTTCTAGAGACTGTATCTCAGAAACGAGCCCCCACGTGTAGCGCTCACTCCCAGAGGAGCCACTGGATTTAACCTCGGGTTAGTTTCTCCGCACTAGGGAATAAATATACACCAGCACTGCTGTGGATTTTATAAATTATATACTTTACTGGTCTCAATAAAGCGGCATATATAATGTAAGCACGGTATATAGAAAACAGGATTTCGTAATGCGAGAAACGCGCAGCAGTAAAAGAAAAGTTTAACCCCTTCGTTTCTGGAGTGTAAGTCCCGTGCAGGTTATGTCCCAAAACGTGTGTGTGTGTGAGCTCAGGTACCCGGGTACTATATTCGACTGGCCAGTGAATGGATTTAATAAATCTTCGACTAGTCACGTTGGGGCCCTGTAGATTTAAGCAATACTGCAGCGTGCTTCGTTAAACTTTGACTGTGGCCTGGAAGGCCTCTCACCCATCCGCCAGACAATCTGTTCCGCTGCCCGATCAAGGATGTCTCTCCGCTGGATTATACTGGGACTCTGTGCCACCGGATCCTCTTCTCCAGCTTGTCCGTCACCTACAACAAGATCTACGGCCTACCGCCTGCATTCCCAGTGGATCATCGTGGTCTCCTTACTCGGGGTCCAATCTGGAACTCTGTGTCTGTGCAAAACCTCTCAGCGGTGGATTACTAGATCTCTGGCAAGTCACTGTATCGATCCCCAGCGTCGGCTAGGCAGCGCCTGCTCTCCGGCCTGGTAACAATCGCTCACAGTCTCACGTGCGTCTTACTCTGTTCACCGCTCGGCTCACACTGGCTCTCCTTCACATGAGGCTGCGGATGTCCTTTCCTCCTTCCCCACCCACTTCCTGTCTCTGCCCCAAAGCATGCTGGAAAACGTAGTCCCATTGTGTCCAGTATAGTTTACATTGTGCTTGTCTCCCTCTGGTGGCCAAACCCGAGCAATACAGCAAAAGAGTTTTAAACAGCGCTACACTTCTCTAAAGTAATGTGTTTTCAGAGGCTTCTTTAAGGACTGGAGAGACAGGGAGAGAGTCAGATGTTGCTGGGGAGGGAGTTCCATAGAAAGGGGGCAGCTCGAGAGAAGTCCTGAAGGCTGGAGTTGGGGGTGCGGATACAAGGAACTCATTGCATCAAATCATTGGCCGAGCAAAGTGGGCGGGACAGGATGTACCTGGTAATAAGGGAGGAGATGTAGACAGGGGTGTGGTTATGGAGAGCTTTGTACATGAGAACCAATATAATGAATTGGATTCTAATAGGAATCAGGAAGCCAGTGTAGAGATTAACAACTGGCTGAGGTGTGAGAGGTGCGGGAGGTGAGGTGTAAGAGCCTGGCATAGGCGTACGGCCGGTGCTGCTGCTAGGCCAACTAGGCGGGCGCCTAGAGCGCAGCACCCGCCTAGGGCGCAGCCGGCCCGACCAATTGTGAAAAAAAAAATGCCCGCGGGGCGGCCGCGTGCTGCAGCCAGCCCCAATACGTGTCGCCGCCGTCGTCAAGGAGACGGAGGCGTGGACTTGGTGCTTCCAGCTTCCTGGACCAAGTCCAAGCCTCCATCTCCTTGACGCCAGCGGCGACGCCAGCACGCATTGAGACTGGCTACAGGAAGACGGAGACAACGCTGGAGGCAAATATCCATGTGTGAGCTGCTGGGCAAGTATCTTTGTGTGAGCCTGGGGGCAAATATCCATGTGTGAGCCTGGGGGCAAATATCCATGTGTGAGCTGCTGGGCAAGTATCTTTGTGTGAGCATGGGGGAAAATATCCATGTGTGAGCCTGGGGGCAAATATCCATGTGTGAGCTGCTGGGCAAGTATTTTTGTGTGAGTCTGGGGGCAAATATCCATGTGTGAGCCTGGGGGCAAATATCCACGTGTGAGCCTGGGGGGCAAATATCCATGTGTGAGCTGCTGGGCAAGTATCCTTGTGTGAGCCTGGGGGCAAATACCCATGTGTGAGCCCGAGGGTAAATATCCATGGGTGAGCCTGGGGGTAAATACCCATGTGTGAGCCTGGGGGTAAATATCCATGTGTGAGCCTGGGGGTAAATATCCATGTGTGAGCCTGGGGGCAGATATCAATGTGTGAGCCTGGGGGTAATATCTCCATGTGTGAGCTGGGGCAATATCTCCATGCCATGTGTTAGCTGGGGCAATATATCCATGTGTTAGCTGGGGCAATATATCCATGTGTGAGCTGGGGCAATATCTTCATGCCATGTGTGAGCTGGGGCAATATCTCCATGCCATGTGTGAGCTGGGGGCAAATGTACCCATGTGAGCGGGGGGCAATATATCCACCATGTGAGAGCTGGGGGCAAATATACCCATGTGAGCTTTTTTTTTTGGGGGGTGCAAGTAGCTGGTCTTGCCTAGGGCGCAAAATAGTCTAGCACCGGCCCTGCATAGGCACTCATTACAGACTGCAGAGGCAGAATCTGGGATCTCTTAAGGCTAGAGAGGAGGAGGTTACAGTAGTCAAGGCGGGAGATAAAAAGAACTTGGATGAGCATTTTAGTCGAGTCCTGATTAAGACAGGGACAGACGCGTGCAATGTTTTTTAGGTGGAAGTAGCAAGATTTGGTTAGCGACTGAATGTGAAGAGTAAAGGATAGATCAGAGTCCAAGAGTACCCCTAGAGAACGAGCCTGAGAGGTAGAAGTAATGGTGGCACCATTCACCTGAAGGGAAATGGGTGCAGGAATGGAGGTTTTAGAGGGAGGGAAGACGAGAAGTTCAGTTTTTGAGAGGTAGAGCTTTAGGAAATGGGAAGTCATCCAGTCGGAGAAAGCTGATAGGAGGAGAGAGATCGGGTAAAGAAAGGTAGATTTGGGTGTCGTCAGCATAGGGGTGATATTGGAGTCCATAGGATTAGATGAGGTGGTATGGGCAGACATCCGGCGCTCCCTCTGACGTCATCAGAGTGGGCCGCCGGGCGCCCCATCTTTGATTCTTGCGGCGGGGGAAAAAACAAAAAGCAGCAGGCGCTGCATTCCGAAACTATTTATCGCGCTGCGGTGCCTGCGTGCATTACGCAAATTAGTCAGCCGCGAGGCCTTGCCGGGCGGCCGCCTAATTGAAGAGCCACTGCGCCCTAGGTGGACGCCAAGCTCACCTAGCGGCAGCGCCGGCCCTGGGCGACGGAAAAAGAGTCACTCCATTAAACTTCACCAAGAAAGAGTCCCAAACTTGAAAATCCTCCCTCATCCACCAAGAGACCCGAATAAAATGATGCCACTCCAGTAACTCCCGCCGTAACCCATACTAGACCTCTCAAGAACACTCGTATGGCTTAGCCAACCAGCGGCCCTACCAGCACATCCGCCCATCCAGCTGCACAGGCGACAGCCGAGGCACCTTTCCTGGATGCACACACTCCTAACACTGCCCAAATCCAACACCTGCACCCGTAGAGCCTGTGCTGAAGGCCCCCCACTGAATCACCCACCCTCATCCTAGCAAAGCAAACTGAAAGCATATCCTCGCATGAGTCATTTCCCTCCACCACACTACCCTCGGACTCAGGGTTTCTCTGGTGGAACCGTATTCTAACAAAAGACCCAGGCCAAGAAACCTGGTCCAAAGAAAAACCTGTGTCTCCCAACTGCCCCATCCCCCCAACACCCGCCCCGAGCCAGAGGACCCAGCATCTAACAAAGCTAACCCCTAACCAAATTCGATTTCTCCCCTCCAAAACCGCTCAAACCAAACCCATCCCCAATACAATAGCCCCAGACCCCCCACCTGCAACTCCAAACTGCAAATGGCCCAAAACCTTAGCTCCCTTCGACCCAGAAACCCCAACCCCTGCTGAGCACTCACAGACCTCAGACCAGCCAATCTGAAACCAGCAGGTGCAGTCACTAGCCCTCCGGAACCAGCAGCCTCTGTCTGTCCCTTCTGCACCGAACTGGTCCCAGACTCGGCCACATAGGAGGACAAGTTTTTCAGGTCGGCCGAGCCGTCAAAATAGCCACCGGGCTGCCACTGCGTCCACTGTACCCTCCACTCCAGCCTCCACTCCTGCAGTCCCAGCCACCGCAGCATCCACTCCAACAACCACTGCTGCTGCCGGATCCACTGCCCACTCCAGGCCATTACTGAAAGAAGCCACCCGCACACACGCAAGCACCTCCTCCAGTCCTGATCGCGGCCCTCAGCCCCCGCTGCCGTTTTGCTCCCATACTCCATCACGATGTTTCCCACGCGGCTCCTAAATCTAAATAGCACCACTGTAACGAGCGTGCGCACTCAAAAACTGTTCCTCCACCGAGCTTCCCCTTCTGAGCCTGCCTATCTTGCACGCCTCCCTCATGCAGGCAGTGGGGGGCAATTCAAAGCCCCCTTTCCCTCCTGACTGCTGCAGGGCTCTATTGTAATACTAGCAAAGCCAGTTGTATGTTATTCTATGGGAGAAAAAAATGTGCACAACGTGTGAAATCTACGCCCGTAATTCATCAATTGCGCGGGGTTTGTGATGGGAACTAGTGAGTAAAAACTGGTGACGTCAGGGTTTTCTCACGTGGCAGAACATGTAATTGAGCCCATAATGTGCAGAATCTCCTAAACCAAATCGGCACAAACACATGCAGGGTAATTCAAAGAGAATCAAAGTCACCGCACGTTCGGTGACTTTTCTTTCTCTTCAATTCGGTTCGTTTTGGCGATCACATTTCGGCGACCCTGCGGTGTATTCAGCAAGCACCACAGGGCCGTCGTAGTGCAGGGAAAAGCCACCGTAAACCCGACGAAAACTCACCGTAAAAACCCGGCGAATGCATGCCGAAACCCGCAAAAACATCTGGAATAACCCGCTGAAAACACCCGAGCAGGAGCCGATCACACACAGCGAAGCCGCATGAAAAAGCCGACACCGCAGACGAATGGAGTGAATAAATTAGCAAAACAGTTTGCTTGAATGTTTGAAAAGTGAAACACTGTTTGCAAAGAAACTACTGAGCGAAAATTTCTGAAATTTACTTATGAGATCCAATGAATGATAATAAAAAGGGCTGTTACAGAAAAAAGAAGAAAAGTAAAAAAAAATCTGACTTTTATAAAATAAAATTAAATCTAGAAAAATGCTTAAAATATCCTAAAAAATCTATAAAGAGACTCTTTACTGCAGAATATTCATGAACGGTTTATTAGATATTGAATTAAAACGGGAATATTTTTAACATTGAAGCTTATGGGATTTGTCTGAATAAACCTGTCGAATGAAACCACCGTATGGCAGGTCATATCGGGAACCTTTCACTGCTGGTTTGTGTTCTCTGAATAGCTGAAGCATTGCTTTTTATGGGGATTTCACTGCCCTCGAACAGGCACCGAACAGGCACCGTATGTGCAGGCAATTTGTCAGGATTTGGATAGCCGCATGGCCAAGAAAGGTTTTACCTCCCTATCGATCGTCACGGCCTGCTAACGCGAGGTCCTGCCGGAACCAGCTTGTCCTCCAAATCTCTCAGCGCTGGGTATGTAGGTCACAGCACGATCTCTATCCCGATCTCCAGCACCAATAAGACAGCGTCTGCACTCTGGTCTGGTTGTGATCCATGACAGCTCCAACGTGCGTCCTACACCTTTCGTTGCTCCGCTCACACTGTCCCTCTCTTGCACAAGGCTTCAGATGTCTCCCGGCGCCAGCACACCCCTTTCCTGTTCCCTTTTGCAAAGGGTTCTGGGATATGAAGTCCTCTTGGCACAACATAGTCCATAACATCTCTTTCATATGTTATACACTGGATCCCCCTAGTGTCAACACTGTTTAATTTCAGGAGGACAATTTTAAACACATTTAAACACAGCGCTACACATATATATATATATATATAAATTCTTGGAATCTGCTGTATATATAATTCTGGGCTCTGCTTTATATGTAATTCTGGGGGCTCTGCTGTGTATATAATTCTGGGGGTCTGCTGTATATATAATTCTGGGAGTCTGCTGTGTATATATAATTCTGGGGGTCTGCGGTGTATATAATTCTAGGGGCTCTGTGTATATAATTCTGGGGGCTCTGATATATATATATCTGGATCTGGTCTGAGATCTACTGCAGTGGCTGGTGATGCACTGGCTAGTATCAGAGCCAGATATACACAGGTTACGTAGGTTCAGTGCTCCCCAGGATCTGGCTGCTCTCAGTGCTCCCTAGGATCTGACTGCTCTCAGTGCTTACCAGGATCTGGCTCTGACCTGTCACTGCGAACCCGACACCAGTTCTTAGCCAAAACTGGTTGAGTGCCCCCCCTGAAATCTTTGTCTGTATCCGCCCCTGCTCGCAAGTGGTGAACCGTGGAAGTGTGACGTCGCGATCGGCTGGATCCCCCTGCGGGAATACCGCTTTCAGCATTTAAACTTAACCCCGAGCCACACTATTACCGCTAGGGGGAAAGATTAATTATACCGATTCTGACATATAAAATGTCAGAATCGGAAAGCCAGGGAGGTTAATATCTAAACCGCTGCCAACAAAACGGGACTACACCCCTAAGTGAAAATGTCGAAGCATAAGATATACTTTTTAAAATGTTTTGCTGAGGGGGGCACATTAGTGAATAAAGTTTTAAATTATTAACATGTAATTATTTTCACAATTGCATTTTTAGATTTTTATAATATATATATATATATATATATATATATATATATATATGGTTTGTTTATTTTTACAGGTTTTAGTTTTACAGAGAAAAGGGTCCACCACAGGGGGTGGGGTGACGTGCTCTCTAAAACTAAAAGAAATAATAATTCTACCACTAAAAATTTAATTCTTACGTTTTCTTTTTACATTTATATACTTTTACGGAGAACAGCGTCCAACGAAGGCAGCACTTTGGTGTGTAAAATAAATAAATAAAAATGTAAAAAAATAAATAATAAAATTTGTAATTTTCCAAAGCAAGGCTTCCCCCTGCAATGGGCAAGTGCCTACTTTGACTAGTAATAAATCTGGCCCTGTGACAAATGCTACATTCACTTTCGCTTGGCACCGGGCAGAAGTTATGTTGAAACGTCTCATCGCAGACAGACGCTGTCCATATGAGGAGGGACATCTGCAAGGAGAACCTCCCAGCTCAGAGTGGGGGCTCAGGAGTTACAGGCCATAGGAAATGATTGGTAGCCCACACAAAACAAGATCAATCAGAACGAAGCTGGATTTTATTTCAGACAATAGTAAAAAAAATTACACAAGTATATCATCTTTGTTACATTTTAGGAGACGTATAGAAATGGAGGAAATATATTTATGTTTAAATGCCATGTGGTAGTAGAGGCAGCTTTTCCTGATAAATCTGACATATACATTAAACCAGCTTTCTCTATCACTTTTATTACAAGGCAACTATACATTAAAAAAGCAATAAATTGGTATACAGAGATGTGTATAATTCTGCGACACCGACTCGCATCATTGTATTGTGTGGGATGTATTCAAAAGGACATCACCAGGGGAGTTTAGAAGTCTTTTAAGCTCCCTGTCTGATCTCATTCAGTTGCCAGCTTGTTTCAGCTAGCCTGGAGAACACAATACACCTCCTGCTGCCTTATCTAAACACTCCTTCCTCCACCTCATTAACTGTTAAATACTGTATGGGATAAAGCACAACCACAAAGTAAAACTCACAATAAGATTTGGGTAAATGTTGCATCTTGGGGAAAAATCCACAAAATGGAAACCAGCGATAAAAAACAAAAGTTATTTTTCCTTTTTACATGTAATTACTTCAAGCAAAAACAGCAGCGTGTGTTTTATAACGTGTTTTTATTTGTAATGCACAAGTAATCTAGTCACAGTTTTTGTAAGCGGCAGCGTGCCTTTTTAAACGGTACAATAAATCTAAAATATACCCCTCCCCCTAAATAATTAGGCTGGTGTGCTGAGATTGATCCAAATTTTAAAAATATTGGGCTCAAACTACTGACATTTTCTCCCTCGGTGTGTAGCTCCTCCCCTTCAGCTCAGGGCTACCAAAATGCGGAAGTCCCTGCAGCTTGTTTACACAATTTGCATATGGACGTTGTGTACACGGCACAGACTGCACATCGCTTGGAAATGGCGCACTATTGTACACAATTTCCCTAGCGCCTGTGCAGATTAACGGATTGGTGCTGAGTGCGTATGAATTTATTTTTCAGTCTGTAAAAACAAGTCAGGACGGAAGGGGTTAAGTTTATACTTCGTTCTGAAACCTAACCCACATCCATGGTGTTCTGTTTTGTTGTTATAGCACCTCCAGCCAGCAGGTGGAGCTGTGTAAGAATAGTGCTCCTAGGTAGCACTTCCTTTTGAAAAGTGATAGAGCGTTAGATCACCTCGTAACAACTCAGAGGCGCAGTGTACGCTCAGAAGCTGCAGCTACACGTCTTGCAGATAATCACATATTGGGACATCGTCTGTGAGTACAATTTCGATACGGTTAGGCATAGATGAACATAAACATCTACATATTTATTTCTGTTGTAGTTTTACTCTGTTCCTGACGCACTGTCTCGTGAATAGCGCATCAATAAAGTTATTCAAAACAGAAGTGTGAGGGAAAGAGTCATGTGACTGTCTAGCTGAAGAAAGCTTAGACAACTCTGAAGTGAGGGCAGAACTGCCTTTGCTTTAACCCCTTCACTGCTGAGCCATTTCAGGTCTGTGTGCTGAGCTCATTTTTACCGCTTTTGCTCATCATGTTTAAACACGTTTAGAAGTCACGTTTTATTACATGACCCAGACATATTATATATCGTTCTTTCCGGCAGACTCCGCAGATTCATAATATATCATTCTTATATGTATACGTCAGGTGCTGCCTATATATTATAACAAAAATGCAATAAAATTAGAATTTTTAAATCATTTACAGCGTGTAAAGTGTTTTTTTTTCACATGAGCATTTGCAGTTCTATTTTCTACGGGGTGCACTTTTGCAAAAATTAGAAATGGGGACTCGTTACATTTTTTGAGGGGGAATTAAGTGATTTTTTTGCAAACGTACCACATAGAAAAAAATCATTAGTGCAGCATCATTGTACACTTTATAATTGAAATGTGAACAATATACAGTCCTAACCTCAACATCTGAGGGTTGGGATTTAGGGGTTATTATTACAGAGGATCTAAGGGTAAGTAGTCAATGTAATAGAGCAGCAGCAAATGCTGGCAGAATGCTTGGTTGTGTAGGGAGAGGTATTGAGATAGTATATTTCTAAATTAAATCCCAAGAGGTGCTAACACAGCTAATCCGCCATTTTGGTGTTGGCTCAAGGTATGCTACCAACTCCATTTTGTGTTTTAAAAGTCTGCAGTCCCTTTGTGCTCATTAGAATCAACTAAGTTTGCCTGCTCTAACTAACAGCTAAGTGTAGCCTCTAATAAACCTGATTTCTGCTGACTGAAGAATTATCTCTTCTCCCCCCCAGGTCTCTAACTCTAAGCCATAAAAGTTGCTTAATATATCGAGACAGCAGAAGGAATGCTAAATCCCATAGCTTGCCATATTTGCTTTGGAAGAATGATTCCTTTTTATGACCATATTGACTAGACAGAGAATTCAGAGTGGGCTCAAGGGTCGTTTCTTTTAAGTGAACCTTGCTGACTTGCAAAATGATGAATAAAGTCCAATATGTGTAATGAAGGTTGATATGATAAGTGGGAGGTTAACCTGGGGAGGGGAATAAGGTGTGCATTTTTACAAGCCATGTATAAATTCTTTGTCTCTCTGTTGGCTCGGCCCTTGAGTCTTTTTGGGCTAGACCTGACTCAAGGCTCGGTACCGAATAAATGCTTTTCCTGCTTAAGAAGGCCTCCGTCTCCTTTGTCTACCACCGAGTCACAATCTCCTAACCCGAATTACACCCAGGAGGCTGCTTCAGTATTAACAGTAGGAAAAGGGAAGTGCTCATGCCACTGTACAGAGCACTGGTGAGACCTCACTTGGAGTACTGTGTGCAGTACTGGAGACCGTATCTCCAGAAGGATATAGACATCTTAGAGAGAGTTCAGAGAAGGGCTACTAAAATGGTGTACGGCTTGAAGGAGAAAAGTTACCAGGAAAGGCTTAATGATATTAACATGTATAGCTTGGAAAAAAGACGAGACAGAAACATTTAAATACGTAAAGGGAATCCACAAGGTAGAGGAAGGGAGTATATTTAAAAGGAAACAAAGTAGCAAAACAAGAGGACATAGTCTTAGATTAGAGGGGCAAAGGTTTAAAAGTAACATCAGGAAGCATTATTTTACTGAGAGGGTGGTGGATACATGGAACAGCCTTCCAGTTGAAGTGGTAGAGGCCAAAACAGTAATTGAATTTAAGCAGGCATGGGATAGGCATAAGGCTATCCTAAACAAAAGATAAATCCAAGTAAAGTATCCATGTAATTGGGCAGACTAGATGGGCCGAAAGGTTCTTATCTGCCGACGTTTTCTATGTTTCTAATATTGCTGCATTAATAAAAGCAACACACAAAAACCAAACCATGTTTTTATTTTAATTATTTTTTTACTTTGAACATGGTCATTCTCAGACCTTTCAAATGACACCATGCATGACCCCTAGCTGCCACGGTTCTGGAGATATTGGGGTTCAAAGGAACCCCGTATCTCCACCAGGGGATTTCCTTGGGATCGGCGGTGCCGATCGCAATCTGGCTTGTAAAGGGTTAAAACGCAGGCACCTCTTTAAAGGGCAGACACTGCCCTTCAAAGCGGTGCCTGTTTTATTCCGGAAAACCCTCCCGATCGGGAGGGAGAGGGATCCATAAAGGATCCCCCTCCCTTTCAGGTGATCTCCCGCGTCACCTGGAATTGACGTCATCGCTCAGGCGCGATGACATCATTTATGTCGGGGTCCGTCCTATCGTCAGCGTCTGACTTCCCTGAAGCCAGACCGCCGTGGGACCCCGGACAGAGAGGGGAGTATCTCCTACGGGGCTCCCGCTTGCGGATGACATGTGGGGCACATCCTCCGGATATAGCGGGAGTCAAAAGAGGACGTGCCCCACATGTCATCCGCAGTGAAAGGTTTAAAACGTTTCCCACATTCAGGACATGCAGTCTGTCTCCCATATAAACTATATTGTACAGAAACACTCTACTTCGTTTATACGAGGAACCGTTTTAAAAAGAATGGCTACACTCCTCTGTGAATCCGGAGATAGGCCAGAGTCCATTGGCAAAACTGGTATTCCAGAAGGCACCAGGGGTGGAAGCAGGACATTCCCACATTCAGGACAAGCAAACTGCTTCTCTCTTATGAATTCTCTCATGTACAGTAAGAGCACCCTTTGCTCTAAAACATTTCTCACATTCAGAACATGCATACGGCTTCTCTCCTGTATGAATTGTTTTATGTTCAGTAAGCTTAACCTTTGTTCTAAAACATTTCCCACATTCAGAGCATGCAAACGGCTTCTCTCCTGTATGAATTCTCTCATGTGCAATAAGCGCATCCTTTGTTATAAAACATTTCTCACATTCAGAACATGCAAACGGATTCTCTCCTGTATGAATTCTCTCATGTACAGTAAGCTTACCCTTTGATCTAAAACATTTCCCACATTCAGAACATGCATACGGCTTCTCTCCTGTATGAATTCTCTCATGTATAGTATGCTCTCCCTTTGTTCTAAAACATTTCTCACATTCAGAGCATGCAAATGGCTTTTCTCCTGTATGAATCCTCTCATGCATACTAAGCTCACCCTTTGTTCTAAAACATTTCACACATTCAGAACATGCATAAGGCTTCTCTCCTGTATGACTTCTCTCATGAACAGTAACCTCACCCTTTGTTCTGAAACATTTCTCACATTCAGAACATGCAAACGGCTTCTCTCCTGTATGAATTTTTTTATGTTCAGTAAGCTTAACCTTTGTTATAAAACATTTCCCACATTCAGAACAAGTAAACGGCTTCACTGCTTTATGAATTTTCTCATGTAGAGTAAGCTCACTCTTTGATCTAAAACATTTCCCACATTCAGAACATGCAAACGGCTTTTCTCCTGTATGAATTCTCTCATGTATAGTAAGCTCTCCCTTTGTTCTAAAACATTTCTCACATTCAGAGCATGCAAATGGCTTTTCTCCTGTATGAATCCTCTCATGCTTACTAAACTCACCCGTTGTTCTAAAACATTTCCCACATTCAGAACATGCATACGGCTTTTCTCCTGTATGAATTCTCTCATGTATAGTAAGCGCTCCCTTTGTTCTAAAACATTTCTCACATTCAGAGCATGCAAATGGCTTTTCTCCTGTATGAATCCTCTCATGCTTACTAAACTCACCCTTTGTTCTAAAACATTTCACACATTCAGAACATGCATAAGGCTTCTCTCCTGTATGAATTCTCTCATGTACAGTAACCTCACCCTTTGTACTAAAACATTTCCCACATTCAGAACATGCAAACAGCTTCTCTCCTGTATGAATTCTCTCATGCTTCGTAAGCTCACCCTTTGTTCTAAAACATTTCACACATTCAGAACATGCATAAGGCTTCTCTCCTGTATGAATTCTCTCATGTAGAGCAACCTCACCCTTTGTTCTAAAACATTTCCCACATTCAGAACATGCAAACGGCTTCTCTCCTGTATGAATTCTCTCATGTACAGTAAGCTTACCCTTTGTTTTAAACCACTTCCCACATTCAGAACATGCAAACATCGCCTCTACTATGTGAACTTTCCTTTGTTTACCAAGACATGCATTTGTGCTTAAACATTTTATACTTTCAGGGCATTGAAATGTTCCAGATGACAGTCCTGGATTCTCTGGTTCTTTTGGATTTTCTGAGAAGTGCAAAGCTTCATCTTTGGTCATTATTTCTTCATGCTCTACTAACAGAGGCTTTATGATGGTTTCTTCAACATGTGGCACTGGTTCTTCAATAGCAATTCCTGAAGACATTTCTGGACTTTTCTGTACTCCTGGGGGAGATACAATAATTTACTCTGTCACCAAACCAAATGCAGACATGTCTAAACTCACTTTATACTGGCAAGGGTTGCCAGGGATTTCTTTAAAAACTAATATTTATAAAGTTGGAGGAGATAAAATCTGAATATATTTAATATGCAGTAACACACGGTCTGGCAATCTGTATCTATTAAATCTAAATCAGATAATCAAAAACAGTATTTTGTGCAACGTTATCAAAGATGAATTCCACAGGAACAAAATACTTTTCTATCAACAGGAGCAAATTAATGTGTCTTTAAATCTGCAGAATATAAAACAACAACCCAAGGAGGGCTATACGCAGGTGCTTTTTATTTCAGCCCATTTCCATTCCATTTTGCTGAAAAACGGTGCATTCATTACTCACCGTATTTTACCAAAAATTGAGGAGTCAATGAAACAGTCGGACGTTGACGAAGAAGCACCGACTTGACTCGTTGAATTCCACTGAACTAAAAAAAAAAAAGGCTCTGAAGGGGCCAAAACGTCGGTCCTTGGACACAACAATTTTAATATAGATCAATAAAGCATAGTGTTTCATCCTATACTTCAAGAACCTGAGTGCGTCCATTTGTTTTGGATATATGTCAAATGAGGCGGGCACTCATTACCAAATAGTGGTGAGCGTATTCCTCGCTCAGGATTCTACTGTGGTGCCCTGGTGTGATCTCCCTGAAGGCATATAGATCAAAAAATGGGTAGTGGGAGGCTCTCGGGATCTTGTAAAAAATATATACAGTTGTGTTCAAAATTATTCAACCCCCAATGCTGTAAAGGGTTTTAGGGAATTTAGTGTACATTTGTAATTGTATTCAGAATGAAATCCTACAAGGACTTTTTAAAGAACCATATGCAACTAAAATGACATCAATTGGTTTTGTAATACAGTAGTAAATGTTTCTTTTGTGAATTCTTCATTGACACAATTATTCAACCCCTTAAAGACTACCACTCTGAAGAACAGAGGTTCATTCAAGTGTTTTCAATCAGGTATTGAAAACACCTGTGGATGTCACGGAGCAGCAATAAAGCATAATTAGCACCAATTAGGCAGCTTTAAAATGACTGTGATACTCAGCTCCTTCTAGACATTTACTGGTGTGGTTACAAACATGGTGAAGTCAAGAGAATGGTCCAGGAAGACAAGAGAAGATGTGATTACTCTTCACAGGAAGGGCAATGGCTATAAGAAGATTGCAAAGATGTTAAACATACCAAGAGAGACCATAGGAAGCATCATTCGCAAATTCAAGGCAAAGGGCACTGTTGAAACACTACCTGGTCGTGGCAGAAAGAAGATGCTGACTTCGACTGCTGTGCGCTACCTGAAGCGTAGAGTGGAGAAAAGTCCCCGTGTGACTGCTGAGGAACTGTGAAAAGATTTGTCAGATGTGGGTATTGAAGTTTCAGCTCAGACAATACGGCGCACACTGCGTAATGAAGGCCTCCATGCCAGAACTCCCAGGCGCACCCCCTTGCTGTCTCCAAAGAATAAGAAGAGTCGACTGCAGTATGCCAAAAGTCATGTGGACAAACCACAGAAGTTTTGGGATAGTGTTCTGTGGACTGATGAAACAAAATTAGAACTGTTTGGGCCCATGGATCAACGCTATGTTTGGAGGAGGAAGAACAAGGCCTATGAAGAAAAGAACACCTTGCCTACTGTGAAGCATGGCGGGGGGTCAATCATGCTTTGGGGCTGTTTTGCTTCTGCAGGTACAGGGAAGCTTCAGCGTGTGCAAGGTACCATGAATTCTCTTCAGTACCAGGAGATATTGGATGACAATGTGATGCAGTCTGTCACAAACCTGAGGCTTGGGAGACGTTGGACCTTTCAACAGGGCAATGATCCCAAGCATACCTCCAAGTCCACTAGAGCATGGTTGCAGATTAAAGGCTGGAACATTTTGGAGTGGCCATCGCAGTCACCTGACTTAAATCCGATTGAGAACCTCTGGTGGGATTTAAAGAAAGCAGTTGCAGTGCGCAAGCCTAAGAATGTGACTGAACTGGAGGCTTTTGCCCATGACGAATGGGCGAAGATACCCGTAGATCGCTGCAAGACACTTGTGTCAAGCTATGCTTCACGTTTAAAAGCGGTTATAACTGTAAAAGGATGTTGTACTAAGTACTAAGATTGAATGTCACTTGGGGGTTGAATAAAACTGATAATGATGTGAGCACAGAAAAGACATTTGTGGTTATTTCATTATAAATGTTATGTTATATTTGTCTGACCTACACGTGCCTCTTTGATTTAAATGTAAGCAAGATGACTGAATGATCAAAATCAATGTCAAGCTGGCCAAAACACTCAATTTCAGTGGGGGTTGAATAATTTTGAACACAACCGTATATACATTATATATATATCTGTATTGTTTGGTCTGATTTTTACCTTGATAAAGGCCTTAAGGGGCCGAAACGTTTTTTTTAATGGTTTACATTAAAGTTTTGTTTTCTTACAATACCCTGAGTGCCTCCCACTACCCATTTTATGACATATATATATATATACACACACACAATGGTTGCAGCGATACTATTTTTTTTAATGTACCAATACTTTTTTCCAGGTACTCACGGATATCATGACCAGATACATATATACAGACCAGATCATGCCCACTCACATAGACCTCAAACCAGACCATGCCTACTCACATAGACCTCAGACCAGACCTTGCCCATGCAGATCTCAGACCAGAGCCTGAAATCACCAATTCGTTACTGACAGGCAAGCTCAGCCAGAGTCAGCGCTGGCGTTAGGATGGAGGCTTCTGCACCACAGCTCTGCCCCCCAACAGGGTGATGTGATGGTAGGTGGGAGGGATCTACTGGACACAGCACATGCGCTGTGTGCTGCAGATCCCTCCCACCTATCATCGCATCACCCTGCCAGGGGGAAGTTGGATATTTCCAACTCCAGCCGTGCGAGGGAGGTGGAAAAACCTGGTGGACACATTGAGCGCGTCGCATCACGCTCATTGTATCTCAGGCTTTATACGTACACATCAGGGTGTCACACAGTGAATGAGGACATGCACACAGTGATGGGTAGAATAAATTATACTTAATCTTTTCCCACCTCGGGGTGGCATAGTGCGCTGCCTTGATATCTTGTCTGCTTATCTGACTAATTGGTTAATTGAGATTATTTTTAATTGCTGTCACTAGATCTTTGTTTTTCTAGATATACTCACAGGTGGTCTTGTAAGGTTTGATAAAGGCGGCACCAGCAGCCGAAACGTCGCTGTCTGTCTCCAAATAAAAGGTGCCTGTATAACTGGATGTGACTGGCTTCCATCTGCTTTCTCTGGGTGAACCGAGGAGATGCTTATTTCAGGACCCACAGGGCATCCCAGTAATTGGTAACGGATCAACAGGGTCAGATTCACATTGGGCCTGGAGCTGCAGCTCTGATAGCTCCTTTCCCTATAATTAGGCCCAGAGAAAGGATAACTATAAGGAGTTATTCAAAGAGCACCGAACTTGCAACCCGAAGGGCAACGAACTGCGAACTCCCCCATACGGTGCAATGTCGTGGCAGTTCGGCTTGTCAGGTATTTTCAGAGATAAAAAAAATGGATGCCTGTAGCCATCTTGTTTTAATTGTATATCTATACTTTTATATGTAAAAGTCTCTCAACTTTCGCCTAGTTTTAGAATGAACTCAGATTTTTTTTTACGTAAGTTCAATTGATGGTAAACTAGAAGAGTTATGTATGTCTAATTGCTAGACTATGATGCTATATATGATATATGCCGAGTCTAAGTGCCAGACATGTCATATTAAAATTTATAGGTTTGTTTTAACAAGTCCTTGAATTAAAGATATTTTTTATTGGTATAGAAATATTAAGGCTTAAAATATATGCAAGTATTTTTATGCTATCCACAAAAATATATTCTTATAATCAATATATATATATTCTATATTAGGAGCACAGTAAAATGGTGTATTAAGAAATATTTTGAAGAGTGTAGAACTATATAACAGTACAATTACTGAAGAATAGAAGTATTCTCTGTCGATTAATGGAAAAGGAATGTGTAACTGATAAGACAACCTTGAAATGGATAGAAATTAAGAAATATTAAATCAAATATGACAACCCGAGATGCACTGTCTGAAGAGAACATGAGGGTCTTTGTTCAAAATAAGATAAGGGGATTGACCTTTGATCTATGATAAGGGATTTAAAATTAATTTGTGATATTTTTATTTGAAAAGCAACACTGCTATCTTGTGGTGTAAGTAAAGGTTAACAGTTTTGAAGCCCTCATAAGACAATATTACATGCAAATGGAGAGGTATGTAATAGATCAGACCTCAAAATTTCCACTCGCCTGCTCGCATTCGGCGAGTGGAAATTAGCTGCGGGCGAGTGGGGCAGACTGACCCGTTGGTTGCTGGGTTCAGTGGGCCGCCGCCGCCTTAATTCACAGCTCCGGTATCGGACTCTTGGAGTCCGAATCCGGAGCTGTCTGTCTGATCAGCGCTGCCTCCTCCTGCGTGACCCGCGAGGTTCACGTTCGCAGGTCACCTGCCCACCCATGTGAGGTGTCGCACACTCGCAGTGTAGGTGCTGTGAGTCTACGAAGCATCATGTGGGTAGGTCAGGTGACGAGCAGGAGGGGGCAGCACCAATGCAGCATGCGTTCCCAGACTCTTGTTATGAGTGTGGGAAGCACGCTGCAGCTCCGATCAGCACACAGAAGAGGTGGAGCCAGCCTGCATCCAGGAAGGAGGACAGAGCAGCCCAATCTGCTGACTTTGGTAAGTAACTGTTTGGGGGAGAGGGGGTGTAAAAATAGAAGACAATGGGAGGAGGGGGTGGAGAAGAGCATGAGAGAGGGGTGAGAAAAAGCATGAGGGGGGGTGAGAAAGAGCATGAGAGGGGGGTGAAAGAGAGCATGAGAGGGGGGTGAAAGAGAGCATGAGAGGGGGGTGAAAGAGAGCATGAGAGGGGGTGAAAGAGAGCATGAGAGGGGGGTGAAAGAGAGCATGAGAGGGGGGTGAAAGAGAGCATGAGAGAGGGTGTGAAAGAGCATGAAAGTGGAGTGAAAAAGAATGAGGGGATGAAAAGGAAAGAGGTGAAAAAGAAAGCGGGGATGAAAAAGAGGGGATGAAAAAGAGAATGAGAGGGGATGAAAAAGAGAATGAGAGGGGTGAAAGCATGAGAGGGTGGTGAAAGTTCAGGAGGGGGGTGAAAGAGCATGAGAGAGGGGGTGAAAGAGCATGAGAGAGGGGGTGAAAGAGCATGAGAGAGGGGGTGAAAGAGCATGAGAGTGGAGTGATAAAAGAATGAGAGGGGATGAAAAGGAAAGAGGGGTGAAAAAGAAAGCGGGGATGAAAAAGAGAATGAGAGAGGGGATGGAAAAGAGAATGAGAGAGGGGATGGAAAAGAGAATGAGAGGGGCGAAAAAGAGAAAGAGGGGATGAAAAAGAAGAGAGGGGTGAAAAAGAGAGAAAGAGAGGGAGTAAAAAAAAGAGGGAGTAAAAAGAATGAGAGGGGGTATAAAAAAAGGCATTGGAGCTCCTATACGCTCCTACACAGTGCACATTATTGTGAGTTTTATTGCTGTGGTGCTCTGATGCGTAGTGTGTATGACTGTATCAGAGCACCACAGCAATAAAACTCACAATAATGTGCACTGTGTAGGAGCGTATCACAGAGCTCCACAGCAATAAAACTCACAGTAATCTGCAGTGTGTATGATCGTATCAGAGCTCCACAGCAATAAAACTCATTAATGTGCGGTGTGTATGAGCGTGAGTTTTATTACTGTGGCGCTCCCTGATATGTACAGTGTGAGTGCATCACAGAGCTCCACAGCAATAAAACTCGCGCTCATACACACCGCACATTACTGTGAGTTTTATTGCTGTGCAGCTCTGTGATACGCTCATACACTCCACACATTATTTCCCTTTATGTTTCCACTGCTTTGTTATATTATTAATGATAAATAATAATTTAAGAGGGTGTGTTTAGGGGCAGAGTTAAGGATAAGGGTTGGGTGGCGAGTAACTCTTAAGGCCTGGCTAGTAGCTTGGGACCTGAAATTTTGAGCCCTGTAATAGATGACGTGAATCTTCCTATAAAACTTTGAAGACAGAACACGTAGTCAAGCATTCAAGCTGTAACAGTGCGCTATATGCGCTACCCTGGAGTAGCGTTTATTTGGATTCTTTAAGACAGATTCATGAGCACAGACAGCAGGAAAGGCTGTAGTACCTTGATTCCCACACCAGGGAGGTACTACAAGAAACCTAATTACCACTCCAGTGCCAAATGGCTTCTTGGCCAGGAGGTCGCTGAGTGAAAACACATTAACTATCTGTGCACTGATACAAGAACAACGTGAACAAGATTGCTGAATAACAATGGTTGACGAGTTGTGCGGCCTGCAGGGCAGTCACACAATACCTAGAACTACACAGATACTGAAACACAGACAGCAGATGCAAGACTTTACTTTTGAGACATACAGAGTGGGAACTTACATAGTTCAATAGCCTGCAGGGAAGGCCTACAATCAGAGATTGGATTCTGTATGACACAGCTATACAGAGGGGGAACACAAAGTTCAATAGCCTGCAGGGAAGGCCTACAACCAGAGATTGGATTCTGTATGGCACAGCTATACAGAGGGGGAACACAAAGTTCAATAGCCTGCAGGCAGGCCTGCAATCAGAGATAGGCTTCTGTTTAGCAACCAAGAAAACAGATACTCGATGAAATACAAGACAGTAGATGAATACAGCAAGAGACTGGACAGGACTTAAATCTAAAAACTAAGAACAAACAGGACACTGATCTAGACACAGAACTGGATGCCTTGAGATTAGGCCTTGAAACCAGACAGACAAATAGACATGAAAACATGAACCAGAAAAACCGAACTAGAACTCAGATACATGAAACCCAGATACATGAACTAGAAACCAAGATACATGAACTAGAATTAAGCAGGACTAGAACTAGACAGATACTGGAATTGCTAGATATCAGGTACAGCAATTACACTAACTCCAATTTACTCCCACGACAGTCCAAGGAGCAGCTCCACTCACCCTCTTTTAAAGGCTGATGGCTCCTTGCAATATTGCCAAGCCCCGCCCCCCTCAGATGCCATTCTGCCAGCTCTCCGTACTGTCAACTGGCTAGCCAACGATGCCAGCGGGCACCCTGACCCCCCAGGAAGCGCTGCGGGGGCCAAGGATGTTACACAAGCATTCATTCAAGCATTGGGCACTTTATTGAGATCACTCTCTTCTTTCCAACTCAGATTACACTTCACTCTCCCTCTAGGGACTTCACTTATGCATTGACTCATCTCTATCACTTCTCACAAGAGCATACTCAAGGAGATGCTAGAAGAAACATAGAAACTAAGATATAATATCTTTAAAATACTCTCACATACTCCAAAATATATTATATACAAAGAATTTATTGCTGCTGGAAGAAGACTACAGAAACGTTTCCAGATTTTGGACAGGTAATGTATGGAAAACAAATAGTGGCATTAATGTAAATATATATATATATATGGGTGTGTATCTTGCAATGGATATAGACTGAGATTTATCTCAGATTACTGCTAGATCAGAATCTTGGAAATATTTCTAATCTGCAGTATAGAAATATGATACATACTGTATACAAGGATAAATTGTCCTTAAGTATTTGTTGCAATGAAATACAAATATATATTGAATTTGGAAGAGCTACTGTGATTGAGTAATTAAGCAAAGAAGTTATATAACCTACAATATAAAAAGCAGATTAGAAGCTAAATTCTCGTTATTAGGGGAGGATTCGCTAAATACATTTTTATTACTTATCATTCTAGAAATAGAATAAGTGATAGCTCATCTTTTGTTGATCCAGGGAGTACAAGGATATACATATATATCTACAAGATACTAGCTTGTTTTAAATATTGGTTTTCTGGGAATACATGTAAATTGTTTTCTTTAAGCAGGAAGTAAAGTAACCATCTGTGTATTAGTTACTAACTGATGAAAGTAAATGGTATTAACCATATACCGTATTTTTCGCTCCATAAGACGCACCTGATCATAAGACGCACCTAGTTTTTAGAGGAGGAAAACAGGAAAAAAAATATTCTGAATCAAATAGTGTAATAATGGATAATGCCCCAGCTGCTCTCATGGATATACTGCCCCAGCAACTCTCATGGATATACTGCCCCAGCTCCTCTCATGGATATACTGCCCCAGCTCCTCTCATGGATTTTCCCCCAGCTCCTCTCATGGATATACCCCCAGCTCCTCTCATGGATATACCCCCAGCTCCTCTCATGGATATACCCCCAGCTCCTCTCATGGATATACCCCCAGCTCATGGCTATGCCCCCAGCTCATGGATATGCCCCAGCTCATGGATAATGCCCCAGCTCATGGATAATGCCCCAGCTCACACATGAATATGCCCCAGCTCACACATGGATATGCCCCAGCTCACACATGGATATGCCCCAGCTCACACATGGATTTGCCCCAGCAGCTCATGGATATGCCCCAGCAGCTCATGGATATTGCCCCAGCTCCTCTCATGGATATACCCCCAGCTCCTCTCATGGATATACCCCCAGCTCCTCTCATGGATATACCCCCAGCTCATGGCTATGCCCCAGCTCATGGCTATGCCCCAGCTCACACATGGATATGCCCCAGCTCATGGATATGCCTCAGCTCATGGATATGCCCCAGCAGCTCATGGATATGCCCCAGCAGCTCATGGATATGCCCCAGCAGCTCATGGATATGCCCCAGCAGCTCATGGATATGCCCCAGCAGCTTATTGATTTGACCCAGCAGCTCATGGATTTGCCCCAGCAGCTCATGGATTTGCCCCAGCAGCTCATGGATTTGCCCCAGCAGCTCATGGATTTGCCCCAGCTCATGGATTTGCCCCAGCTCATGGATTTGCCCCAGCTCATGGATTTGCCCCAGCAGCTCATGGATTTGCCCCAGCAGCTCATGGATTTGCCCCAGCAGCTCATGGATTTGCCCCAGCAGCTCATGGATATGCCCCAGCAGCTCATGGATATGCCCCAGCAGCTCATGGATAATGTCCGCAGCTCACCTCCTCCTGCCGCCGCTGCCGCGTGTTCGCTCCCTCTGAGCGTGCGTCCGGCGGCATGGAGCTTGGGCACTCGCCTGGGGGAGCCACGTGACCAGCCGCGATCTCGCGAGAACTCGGCTGGTGACGTGGTTCCCCCAGGCGAGCGCCGAAGCTCCATAGCTTCGGACGCTCGCAGGGAGCGAACACTGCACCGGCGCAGTATTCGCTCCATAAAACGCACCCACTTTTCCCTCCACTTTTGACTTTCAGACAATCGTAAAACTGCCTGATCACTAAGGGGTTAAAGCCGGCCCTGCAGGAAGTGATTTTCCCACAGGGGCTTCTTATAGAGTAAGCATGGCCTTATTCCCATGGCTGGGAGACATTTCATTCCTGAATTCACATACATCATACAGCAGATACAGCTTATAATCAGTAGGGATGAGCTGTTCGGTTCGATCAGTTCGGAGTGCGATTCGAACTTTGGCCGTTCGCAAACTTTGAACTTTTTGGTGTGTTCCGTTCGAGTTCGGAAAAAAAATAAATTGAAAAAATTATAAAAAAATACTTAAAAAAAAACTAAAAAAAAAATCTAGAAATAAAGAGACTCTTTACTGCAGAATATTATAAGCAACGGTTTATTAGATATTGAATTAAAAACTAATGTGTACGTGCAAAGATTGTCACCTCTAAATGACCTGTGTTCTCAAACGGTAAACAACAGGTGTTTTTAGTCTGGTCTAATGAATTTGATACATTGTATGTATGTAGACTATACTGAGGGTGTGGTGTCTGCTTCTGAGAAGTGTTAATTTCTCTACTAAGGCCGGGTGCACACGGGACGTTTTCTTTAGCGCACATTACGTGCGTTAAAGAAAACCAGCGTCGCACTCGACGCCCGCCCACCCCCCTCGCGTGATCTTCTATAGGAGGAAAGCGGAGCCCCGTCGACGTGAATCCTAGCGCATCGACAGTGATGATGCGCTAGGATTCGTGCTGACGGGGCTCCGCTATCCTCCTATGGAAGATCACGCAAGGGGGGTGGCGGGCGACGAGTGCGACGCTGGTTTTCTTTAACGCACGTAATGTGCGTTAAAGAAAACGTCCCGTGTGCACCTGGCCTAAATCTTCCTCTAATATGCTGCATTTCACTGCTGTGTGCTCAGCTCATTTTTACCGCTTTCACTCATCATGTTTAAACGCGATTTGAAGCCACATTTTATTAAATAACCCAGACATATTCGATATTGTTCTTTCCGGCAGACTCCGCAGATTCATAATATATCATTTTTATATGTATACGTCATGTCCTGCCTGTATATTATGACAAAAAATGCAATAAAAAATGAATTTTTAATCATCTGCAGTGTGTAAAGTGTTTTTTTTTCACATTTTAGCACATGAGCGTTTGCGGTTATATTTTCTATGGGGTGCGCATGTACAAAAATTAGAAATGGGGACTTGTTACATTTTGTGGGGGGAATTACGTGATTTATAGCAAACACACCCCATAGAATAAAATCATTAGTGGTGGCTAGCCGGCGACACGAGCAGCCGCATGTTCTGAGAGCTCCGTGTGCGGCGCTCGGTTTTTCCATTCCAGCAGCTCTTACAAGGGGCACCCCAACTTCAATTTACCTCCCTCGGGGTCCTAACACCATCCGGAGGCAGGATGGCACCTCCAAAGGCCCAGCGGCAGCTTGAAGGGACCCGGACCAGCCGATCTGAGAAAGGCCAAAAAAATTCAAGATGGCGGCTCCCCGATCTCGGGCTCCTCTCTCTCTGACCTGGACTCGGAGGAACAGGATGCGGATCTCCTCTCTAACACGTCCCCAGCATCTGAGAGGGCAATGCAGGATATGCTCCAGGGACTCCGCACTACCCTCCAGGCTGACTTCAAAGAGGCGCTGCAGGAGCTGCGCCGTGATGTTCAGGATCTAGGTGAGCGTACTGACAACCTTGAGACCAAATCTGATGATATTTGTCTTGCTCATAATGACCTTGTGGACAGACACCAGAATCTGCAAATCGCACATGATGCGCTGGCCACCAAAGTTGCTGACTTAGAGGACCGTTCACGCAGAAACAACATGCGGATCCGTGGTGTCCCGGAGGCGGTGGTCCTGGCTGATCTCCCGGCATATCTCATGGAGGTCTTTCAACTTTTACTCCCATCGGCCTCTCTCCAGGACTTACTCCTAGACCGCGCTCATCGAATGCCCAAAGCGAAACATCTTTCACCGGATGTTCCCCGAGATGTTATCGTCCGAGTTCACTTTTATCATATTAAGGAGTCCTTAATGTCTGCGGCTAGAAAAGGCCCGACCTTGCCTACTCCGTATGCTAACTTGCTACTGTTTGCGGATCTAATCAGCGATGACCCTGGCGAAGAGGCGCGAATTCCTCCCCTTGACGAAGCTCTTGAGGAACCACGAGGTGGCTTACAGGTGGGGTTTCCCGACCAAATTGCTTATATGGAGAGAAGGGAGGCTACATGCTATCACCAACATCCCGTCGGGCATGCAGCTCCTGCAGGAATGGGGGTTTGTGAAGGAGTACACCCCCCCTCGCGTGGTAACTACATCTCCACTTAAAGTTTCGCCAGAGTGGCACCGCGTCAAGCCAAAATGAACGGCGCCCTATGTCTGGGCCTGTACTGATATCGTTCTCCTCCGCCCAGCTGATCCCGGATGCTTTCTGCTTCTTCTTAGATGTTGGAGAGACCCACTACTTCACAGAGAACCGAGCTCCCTCACCCCCCTGTTGGTGGCTCATAATTGACACGATCTTATTGCTCTGGATATTTTTGTTTGCTTTTTTTCTCTGGTACGCCAGGGATACCCCCCGGTGGGTGTTTACTTCCCTGAGATTCTACCTCGCATTTTTTCACCACGGCGAGTTACACCTCTTTACACTGCGGGCTCGCAGTGTTTTTTTTGTTACTGAATTTCTCAATTTCTTTTTTCCCTATTTTGTCCTCCTTTTTTTCCTTTTTTTTTTTTTTCGGTTCGTCTGGTCCAGTATTCCCTCCAGTTCTCCTGTTGTACGGTCCCTTGGACGAACGCTTCTTCCTCATGGGGGACTGTCTGCATTGGGGGTTGGGAGGGGATGGGAACGCTTACCAACGGATGTTTCCCAATATATGATTGATGGGTTCCCCTGAACTGAAATTTTTCTCCTTAAACGTTAGAGGTTTGAATGTTCCTTTTAAAAGACACTGCCTTTTCCGAGATTTGCATAAATATAAACCTGCGGTAGTGTGCTTACAGGAGACACATTTTCGATCTCACGATGCCCCCCGTCTTCGGTCTCAGATGTACCCTGAAGCTTATCACTCTATGTCTCCAACCAAATCAAGAGGAGTCTCCATCCTCTTCCATAGAGATTGGTTGTTTCGGGTTGCATCTCAACACCAGGACAAGGAGGGGAGAATGTTGATATTGATTGGCTCTTTAAATGATGTTCCGGTGACTATTGTTAATTTGTATTTCCCGAATGTTAATCAGTTGCAGTTCCTCAGGAAAGCCCATAAAAAAATTCAGTCTCTTAGCCAAGGCTCGGTGTATATCTGTGGCGACTTTAATATGACTCCCTGCCCCATGGTTGATTGCCAGTCCTCTGGAAGCCGCCTCCCCTCTCAAAAAGCGAAGTCTCTTGGCCGACGCTTCACTGATTTTCTGCAATCTGTTGACCTGTATGATGTCTGGCGCATCTCCCACCCCCAGACTAGGGATTACACTTTTTATTCCCAGGTGCATTCCTCCTATAGCAGAATCGATTTATGCCTTATACACCGGACTATGGTCCACCATCTCTTAGATGCTCACATAGGACCCATGACATGGTCTGACCATGCTCCCTTGATTCTGTCCTTCCGGGCTCATTTTCCGGCTCGAGGTATGGGCTCGTGGCGTTTAAATGATTCCTTAATTGTGGACCCGGCTGGGAGGGATGGGGCAGCATCGGTTCTTGAGGACTACTTCAGATTGAACATTTCGGAGGAGGTGGCGATCTCCTCTGTGTGGTCAGCTCACAAAGCGGTTATCAGGGGTCATTTCATTAAACAGGGGGCTTATAAAAAGAAACAGTATACTCTTAAAGCATCAACTCTCTTACAACAAATCTCCTCCTTAGAATCCCAAAATAAGGCTAAGCCGACCCCATCGATTGCATCTCAATTGGTTTCCTTGCGGAGAGAGTTGGAGCACTTAAACCTACAGGCTATGGAACGATCCCTACGCAAACTAAATTACACTTCCTATACTCAAGGTAACAAGGCGGGAAAGTTACTGGCCTCTAAACTCAGGGCAAGACGCGTTCAAACTAAAATCACCCATATTGAAAGCTTAGGGGGACAAATAGTGCGTAATCCAGCGCTGATAGTTTCAGAATTTGCCAACTATTATAGCTCTCTTTACAATCTCAAACTTGACTCGGCAGAGATTTCTACCTTCTTAGCAGAAGCGCATTGCCGACATTACTGCCCCATCAGCAAGCTGACTTGCTGGCCCCTTTCTCTGAGGAGGACGTCTACAAAGCAATCCGGGCTCTCCCGAAGGGTAAAGCACCCGGCCCTGATGGCTTATCTAATCTCTACTATCAAAATTTCGCCTCCCTCCTGGTCCCTACTCTGACAGCCTTATTTAATCATATTAAAACCACTGGCCAAGTTCCCCCAGAGATGCTCCTGGCCACCGTAGTCACACTCCCTAAACCTGGCAAACCCCCCACTCATTGTGTGAATTTTCGCCCCATATCCATACTGAATGTTGATATAAAACTTTATGCAAAATTATTGGCCTCGCGCGTCGCGCCCCTGCTCCCTAAATTGATTCACCCGGATCAGACAGGATTTGTACAGGAGAGGCAGACTTGTGACAATACACGTCGCTTGTTTGACGTAATAGACCTAGCTAACCGTTCTGGAACCCCCGGGCTCCTACTGTCTTTAGACGCAGAAAAAGCGTTTGATCGCATGCACTGGGGCTTTATGCGCCAAACGTTGGAGGCCTTTCAATTTCCCGCCTTGTTTATCCAAAGTGTTATGGCTCTGTATTCCACCCCCTCGGCAAAGGTGTTAAGCATGGGATTTTCGTCCCCTACTTTTCCAATTACGAACGGCACTCGTCAAGGTTGCCCTTTATCCCCGCTAATTTTTGTCTTGGCATTGGAACCGTTAGCATCTCATATTAGATTGAACACATTTATATCAGGTCTGCCTACACCGGCAGGCGAACAGAAACTCGCTCTATTTGCAGATGATATCCTCCTATACTTATCCACCCCAGAAACCTCACTCCCCCCTCTTTTTAATTTACTTGAGAAATATGGTCGGCTATCCTACTATAAAAATAATGTTGGTAAGACTCAGGCCCTCCCTTTGCATATTCCTGGTCCCTCGCTGGTTGATCTTAAAACTCAATACTCGTTTGACTGGCGTTCGGACTCTATTAAATATTTAGGTATTTTCCTAACGAAAAATAGGAGCTCCATCGTTAAGCATAATTATCTCCCTCTCCTGCAATCTATTGAAAAACAACTGCAATCATGGCACTCAGTAGAACTGTCCTGGCTGGGCCGCATGGCCTCCTTAAAAATGTCAATCCTCCCGCAAATCCTTTACTATTTTCGCAATGTTCCGATCTTTCTCCCAGCACATATCCTCCTACGTCTGCAGAAAATGCTATTTGCCCACATCTGGAAACGCAAGCCCCCTAGAATTTCGGCTACTACAATTACAACTCCGAGAGAGTTGGGCGGCCTTGGCTTCCCTGACCTGTTAAGATATTATAGAGCTTCCCTATTAGCCCAATTATTGGCCGCGCTGCACTCCTCAGAACCTCCTGTATGGCTGCGCCTGGAAAATGCCGTTATCGCTCCTAATTCTATTCATGACTTTATGTGGTATGACCCTCTCCCTAGAAGTAAACTGGAAGGGATACTTCCCTCCTCTTATCTCTCGGTCCTGACCTGGCGCCACTGGGGTAGACCATTATTAAAACCGTTTCGACTGCTCAGTTTTGCACCTCTTAGTTTTTTAAGTAGATTGTCCCCTGACCTAAACCTTGCCTCCTGGACGCTTCAGGGAGTGACCCTTGTCCAACACCTTCTCGCTCCAAACTCTATTAAACTGTTCCCAGACCTAGTACAAGAATTTGGTATTTCCTTCAACGAAATTTTTACCTATCTTCGTATTAAACATATATTGTTAACGCACAGGATCGGGGCGATACCAGACAAAGATATGTCAGCTTTCCACAGGCTATGCTTGGGTAAAAAAAACTTAAGGAAACCGTTGTCTCTATGTTACCGTTGCTTAGTGTCTCCTAATACGGAACGCAAACTGCCATATATGTTGAGATGGGAAAAGGACCTAAATTTATCATTCTCACGAGAGGACTGGTTTTATGCCACATCATCAGTGTATCGCCTATCTAAAAGCACAGGCATGAGAGAAGCACATCTTAAATTATTATACCGCTGGTACCTTACCCCTGCTCGACTGCACCATATCTCCAAGGGTGCCAACGTATGCTGGCGTTGTTCAACAGAGAAGGGTTCTTTGCTACACGTTTTTTGGTCCTGCCCGAAAATTAGCTCTTACTGGGCTGATATCCATGGCCTGACCAAACTATGCACCGCGTTGGATATCCCTCTCCAGCCTGAAACGTACCTGTTACACTTCATCCCCATCACCATTCAAATACCACCCAGAGGGTTGATATCGGCAATATTCGGGGTTGCCAAGTTAGTGTTGGCTAGTCACTGGAACTCGACCTCCACCCCCTCACTCTCAGAAGTTCTGACCCGTTTAGATAGTATCTGTAAATACGAGGAAATGTTCGCTTCGGCCCATAACACCCTTCCACAGTATCAGGCTACTTGGGAAGGTTGGATATCTTATAGATCCTCCAAGGGATCCTCTTCATCCCCTTAAAAACTCTTAAAACTCCTCACAACAAAAATCCTTTTACACCTCCTCTTAAAATTACTTCAACCTGTCGAACCGCATGTTTTACTCTTTGTTTCCTTTTTCTTTTTCCCTCTTTTTTTGTGTTTGTCTATGTTTATTTCACCACTGTATTAACCACTGTATTTGTTTCTTATTGTTTATTTACAATGTAAAAAGTACCGTACAATGTTGACAACAATCTAACTGCACATATGTGATTTATAGCGTAGACAGGCCCTGCGTGGCCTTTATTGTCCTTTCATATTTTGTACTTCAAATTTCTAATGGTACTCAATAAAAATCTTTATATTGAAAAAAAAAAAGAATAAAATCATTAGTGCATCATCGTTCACATTATAATTGAAATGTGAACAATATTGCTGCATCAATAAAAATAACACAAAAGAAAACATGTTTTTTTTTTTTTACTTTATACCTGGTCATGTTGGGTATCATTCAAAAGGCCATGCTCGGGCCTTTCAATTGACACCCTCCATGACCCCCTAGATGCCTGGAGATATCGGGGTTCAAATGAACCCCCTATCTCCACCAGGGCATTGGCCTGGGCAATATATATATACACATTATGTAGGCTGGCCTGGGCCTGGGCAATAAATATACGCATGATGTGGGCTGGCCTGGGCAATATATATATATATATATATATACGCATGATGCGAGCTGACCTGGGCAATATATATACGCATGATGTGGGCTGGCCTGGGCAATATATATATGCATGATGTGGGCTGGCCTGGGCAATATATATGCATGATGTGGGCTGGCCTGGGCAATATATATATGCATGATGTGGGCTGGCCTGGGCAATATATATGCATGATGTGGGCTGGCCTGGGCAATATATATACGCATGATGTGGGCTGGCCTGGGCAATATATATATATACGCATGTGAGCTGGCCTGGGCCTGGGCAATATACAGTGGCAAGAAAAAGTATGTGAACCCTTTGGGATTACGTGGAGTTTTGCATGAATTGGTCATAAAATGTTCTCTGATCTTCATCTATTTTACAACAATTTGAAAAACACAGTCTGCTTAAAATAATACAACACAATCATTATATGTTTTCATTTGTTTATTGAACATAACATGTAAACATTCACAGTGCAGGGTGGAAAAAGTATGTGAACCCCTAGCCTAATGACTTCTCCAAGAGCTAATTGGAGCCAGGGAAAGAGCAGGGGGTGAAGCGCCCACCAGAAAAAGTGTCTATCCTACTCACTGAATGTTGTGTAAGAGGGTTTCTCTAAATACCCGAGTAACAATTATGCAGAAAGAAATACAATACAGCGCTCAAAGACCTAAGTCCATAGGAAAGTGGGGTAGACACACAGTATGTCCATAAACAGTAGTCCTTGTCTTCAGGAGTAGATCTTCTTAAAAATGCACTGCAGGAGAAAACACAAAGAGGACCAAAATTGCGCAGTATGACAGCACCCAAGATGAGAGTAACTTATATTGGTATTTAACTCACATTCTGGGGAGCCTACAACTGGCTTTTAGGAATAGAGCAGGCAGGGACTTTAAATCAGGTGCCCAAAACCAATAATTTCCCCTTTTTATATATAATCTTAAGAAAAATGCCACAGCGCTGCAAAAACACCTTAACAGCCATTGAGTTCATAACCACTAATCCCTCTTTTGTACATTTTTCAAGCGCTGGGGCTTTTTTCCAGCAGCCATTGAGTTTGTGCCCCTGCTCTGGCCAAGGATAGTAATCTTTGAGGCTACTTTTGGAGCTATGCGGGTCATATGGTGTTTAAAAACACTGAGTGGGAGGATTGAAGAGTTCCACGCTCCAGGTTGGAATGCGGGGCGATTGCGCATGCGCAAAATGGCGGGCGCAATGAAAATATTTTTTGTACTTTTTTATGTAAAATTTTGGTTTCCGCGTTCCAGGGTGACACGCGGAGCTTCTGAGCATGCGCAAAATGGCAGGCGCTATTCAATTACACCTGAGGTTAATCACAGTCATTTTTAATAAATTTTTAATTGTTTAACAAACTATGTATTTTATATAAAGGCAGCAGCAAGAGCAGACATGTAATATCCAGCTGAGGAAGCCATTGTTGGCGAAACATGTCCTGTTCTGGTAGATATGATCGGTCCGTTTTAAGTGAATAAATGTCTTTATTTTAAACTCAATCGCTGTCTGCCTTTATAAATCCTGCAAAGAAGGTCCGGGGAACACCTATATGATTCCCTGTGCGCATTGTGACGGAGCCAATAGAGGCTCAACTGCTTGTGAGTTTGAATTTGGCTCTCTTTTCTAAACCACAAAATTATTTGTGATTTACCGCACTAGGAGGTGCTTTTTTGGTCTCTGTTGATTTTTCTGCAGTATTCCTCTTTTGGCGAATTCCGGAAAAGTAGATTGGAGGGTCTATGGGCACCTGATATAAAGTCCCTGCCCGCTCTATTCCTAAAAGCCAGTTGCAGGCTCCCCAGAATGTGAGTTAAATACCAATATAAGTTACTCTCATCTTGGGTGCTGTCATACTGCGCAATTTTGGCCCTCTTTGTGTTTTCTCCTGCAGTGCACACTTCATCTACATTTTTAAGAAGATCTACTCCTGAAGACAAGGACTACTGTTTATGGACATATTGTGTGTCTACCCCACTTTCCTATGGACTTAGGTCTTTGAACGCTGTGTTGTATTTCTTTCTGCATAATTGGAGCCAGGAGTGAGCCAACCTTGAGTCCAATCAGTGTGATATTATTGGATGTATCGGTGAAAGCTGTCCTGCCCTTTAAAAACACACACCAGTTTTGGGTTTACTGGTTTCAAGAAGCACTGGCTGATGTGAGCCATGCCTCGCAGAAAAGAGCTCTCAGAAGACCTACGATCAAGAATTGTTGACTTGCATGAAGCTGGAAAGGGTTACAAAAGTATCTCCAAAAGCCTTGATGTTCATGTGTCCACGGTAAGACAGACTGTCTACAAATGGAGAAAGTTCAGCACTGTTGCTACTCTCCCTAGGCATGGTCGTCCTGTAAGGCTAGGGTCAAACAAAAGCATTTTTACACGCGAACGTAAAAAAGTGCGTCCGAACGCATTGATGTATTTTTTCACGGTGTATGCGAAAACGGTCATACGATGTGCATTTTTGTGCGTGATTTTTTACGGATCCAAACCAGGAAACTTTGGGTGTCTGGACGTTATGTTGGCCGGACATGAGCAGGGTCTGACGTCTCCAAATCACACACACCGCTAGCGGGCGCAGCGCACTCTGTACGTCAGTACTAGCGGTTCTGCGTTCTCAAAAAAGTGCGTTCATTTTCCACTTGCGTTGCGCGGCCAGACTTTCATGCGGCCGTACTTCGTATATTGGCCGTCATTGCCCGTCATTTGCTGCTAGTGCGGCCGTGATTAAGTGCGCCAGAACACACGTTAAAAGTGCGCTGGTATGACCCCAGCCTAAAGATGACTGCAAGAGCACAGCGCAGAATGCTTAATGAGGTAAAGAAGAATCCTAGAGTGTCAGCTAAAGACTTACAGAAATCTCTGGCACATGCTAACATTTTTGTTGACACATCTACAATAAGGAAAACATTAAACAAGAATGGAGTACATGGGAGGACACCACGAAGGAAGCCATTGATGTCCAAAAAGAATATTGCAGCACGTTTGAAGTTTGCAAAAAAGCACCTGGATGTTCCACAGCACTACTGGCAACATATTCTGTGGACCGATGAAACCAAAATTGAGTTGTTTGGAAAAAACACACAACACTATGTGTGGAGAAAAAAGGCACAGCACACCAACATCAAAACCTCATCCCCACTGTAAAACATTGCAGAGGGAGCGTCGTGGTTTGGGGCTGCTTTGCTGCCTCAGGGCCTGGACGGATTGTTGTCATTGATGGAAAAATGAATTCCAGAGTTTATCAAGACATTTTGCAGGAAAACGTAAGACCATCTGTCCGCCAACTGAAGCTCCGCAGAGGATGGGTGATGCAATAGGACAATGACCCAAAGCATACAAGTAATTCAACAAAAGAATAGCTTCAACAAAACAAAATGCGCCTTCTGGAGTGGCCCAGTCAGAGTCCTGACCTCAACCCGATTGAAATACTGTGGCATGACCTTAAGAGAGCGATTCACACCAGACATCCCAAGAATATTGCTACACTGAAACAGTTTTGTGAAAAGGAGTGGTCCAAAATTACTCCAGATCGTTGTGCAGGTCTGATCTGCAACTACGGGAAACGTTTGGTTGAGGTTATTGCTGCCAAAAGGAGGGTCAACCAGTTATTAAGTCCAAAGGTTCACATACTTTTTCCACCCTGCACTGTGAATGCTTACATGTTCCGTTCAATAAAAACATGAAAACATATAATGTTTGTGTTGTATTATTTTAAGCAGACTGTGTTTTTCAAATTGTTGTGACTTAGATGACGATCAGAGCACATTTTATGACCAATTCATGCAAAACTCCACGTAATCCTAAAGGGTTCACATACTCTTTCTTGCCACTGTATATACGCATGATGTGAGCTAGCCTCGGCAATATATATATATATATATATACGCATGATGTGAGCTGGCCTGGGCAATATATATATATATATACGCATGATGTGAGCTGGCCTGGGCAATATATATACGGATGATGTGGGCTGGCCTGGGCAATATATATACGCATGATGTGGGCTGGCCTGGGAAATATATATACGCATGATGTGAGCTGGCCTGGGCAATATATATACGCATGATGTGAGCTGGCCTGGGCAATATATATACGCATGATGTGAGCTGGCCTGGGCAATATATATATACGCATGATGTGAGCTGGCCTGGGCAATATATATATACGCATGATGTGAGCTGGCCTGGGCAATACAAATATGCATGATGTGAGCTGGCCTGGGCAATATATATACGCATGATGTGGGCTGGCCTGGGCAATATATATACGCATGATGTGGGCTGGCCTGGGCAATATATATACGCATAATGTGAGCTGGCCTGGGCAATGTATATATATATATATACGCATGATGTGAGCTAGCCTGGGCAATATATATACCGTTGTGTTCAAAATTATTCAACCCCCAATGCTGTAAAGGGTTTTAGGGAATTTAGTGTACACTTGTAATTGTATTCAGATTGAAATCCTACAAGGACTTTTTAAAGAACCATATGCAGCTAAAATGACATCAATTGGTTTTGTAATACAGTAGTAAATGTTTCTTTTGTGAATTCTTCATTGACACAATTATTCAACCCCTTAAAGACTACCACTCTGAAGAACAGAGGTTCATTCAAGTGTTTTGATGGAATGCACCAAATACGATCAGGCTGCTATGAAAATATTTGATTGGAATACAAAATGCTTATATGCTTTGAAATGAACTTTGCTCTAGTTAGCATTCTATTAACAGGCTGACAGTTCAGAAATGCATCTCACCTAAGAATCTGCTGCCTTGTGTAAATGTTTTAAAGCACACCCAAGATAAAAGGGGAGAGGCTAACAATAGGGAGTGAAAAAAGTACAGTTAGAAACAGATGTCAATTCCTGTTAAAGTAGAAACATTAAGAAAACTAATGACACTGAAAATTATGTTTATCTTTGTATTACTCCATATTTTAACTTTTAATATGCTGCTGTAGGCATTTTTAGTAGGTGTTACTTCTCTCTGATTGGATACTGAAACATCATGAAAAGTATAAATATGATATAAAAGAGGAGCAAAAGCAGAGAGCTTCTAAGTGAAAGAACTTCCACGTGTCCGTGTGGTTATTCTAGATGCTTGATCTCTCTCGGATCGATCCTGATGATATATTGCCAAGGAGAGATGATCTAACCGGTTAGCAGTTTATCGCATAGAAGAATACCGACACACAGCACGCAGAGGCTGACTTTTCCTGCCAACAATTTGGGGGCTCGTCCGGGATATCGTCCTACAGGAAGGTATGTAGAAAATAACAGTTTTTGTTGTATCTGCGCCTTCCTGTCTGACGATAGGAACTCTAAATTTATTTTGTTGATTGTGTCGTGTAGAAAATAGGCCTGTATTTAGACTGATCAGAAGGGTTCTGACAGCCAGCTTTTGGGATTGGATCCCAAAGCAGAATTGGATTCTGCAGTTATTTATTTATTTTTTTTTATTATTTTTTTTGGGGATTATGATAGTTAGGATTATTATTGTTTCTTATACCTCTCCCTGGCAAAATACATCAATTATATGTATTGTATTGTATATGTATATATATTGTATAACCTGTTGTAACTGTGTGGCTGAGCATTGTGTGAGTGGTCATCCTGGATCCTTCACGGTGAAAAGATGAAAAACCCCTGGAACCAAAGGGGCATGAGGTTAATTCGATATGCGCCCCTTGACAGGTGCTAGGCGAAAGCTGTGGACCACCTGAAACAAGATTGCCAGCATCGATTAACGCAGTGAATGATAAATTGAGAAATAGCATAACTCAATTGGATGTATGTTTTTCACTATGAGCCATTGTGATAGGCACTTGGAGTAGGTCATCACAATAATACAGAGACACATTGACTGGATTACTGGTCTAAAGTGAAAAAGAGCACATCCACACACATTTACTGCCCTTGATAATTTGATAAGTATAAGATTCTCATAATGGCTAATTTACTTTGCTTTTGCTACAGGAAGAGCTCTGATGCCAATGGCGATCTCAACTCTAAAATTACTAACAAAAATGCTTCATGCCGCAAAATTAAATATAAGAATTTCCTTAAAATCACAAAAGATGCTGCGAACAAATCACCGGTAAATACCTGTAAAAAAAATGTACCTTGTGTTATGGCGTGTAAACAAAGAAATGGAGAGACTGTGCAGAGTTTTGTGAACAGATTTAAAGATTGTTGGTTGGAAGAAGGATGTATGACATTAGAAGATGATTTACGTGTCTTATTTACACAGACTCTAATGGCTAACATGCTCCCCGCTTGCAGCCAGCTTATTAAACAGGCTGAGAGAGGGTGGTACCGGATGAGGCCAAAAGAGTTAGAAAAAGCTATTCTGGATATGACAGCTGCAGGTTGCTTTCCAGTAGAAAGCATTAAGAAGGAAATGAAGGTGAGTACCAGTATGTATGCAGAAGGTGGTACGAATGTGAACACAAGACAGAGAGGAGGTCAGAGATTTAAGCAGGACAAACAGAGAAGAAAATGGAATTCAGGTAAGTTTCAGTATGACCCAAGACAAGGTAGACAGATGAGTCAGGACACCTGCTTTGTTTGTGGTTTACAAGGACATTGGGCTCGGTATTGCACGGCCAACTCTAACCGTCCAGTGGGACGAATTAGAGAATTTGATACAGAACATCAGGAAATTTATCCTATTCAGTGGAGAACACCTGCTCTGCATGTTGCCAACAGGTCTCAACCTCGCCCATAGGGATGCCCGAGGCCAGACTCCAGCATACTTTCTTTGTTACAGGTCACTCTTCAATGGCAAACATTGCCTACAATATCTGTTTATGTTAACGATGTTTTGATTATCTTCCTCATTGATACGGGGGCTACCTGCTCCTCTATCAGGGAGGAAGAATATGATGGACCTGTGACAGAAAGATGCCAGGCTTCATTGGGTATTGACGGAGTCCCAATAATGTGTAAAGTAACTCCTAAACGTCCATTATATGATTTGACTCAAAAAAACAGGTGGGAGAACTTCAGTTCTCCCTACTACCAAATTGCCCAGTGAATCTGTGTGGTAGGGACATGATTACACACCTCAATATTACCATAGGAGGCACCCCAGATGGCCAAATGATGGTACAAACACCTCATTATTTGGCACAGGGGTCACCAGGTGACCCCACCTTAACAGCGCACTGTTCTTGTGGAGAGGAACAGATGGTAGCTTATCTTTTACGGACGAGAGTAAGGGTCTGTTGCATTCAGTGTGGGATTTTGTGCAGGAACAGCATAACAGTGTTACTCTTGAAATAGATCCCCCTATTTGTGTGTACAACATGACAGATCACATTTTTGGCTTAGGTCCCTGTAATTCTGAAATGGAACATGATGAAAATGTTTGGATTCAGGGACTTATCACTCATGACTCAGGTTGTTTTTTGTACACCTCACACGGAATTTTCAGATGGTTGCATGATTGTGACATGATTTCATTGGTAGGTGCCTCTTTTATTCCCCTAGACGACTTGCAAGCTAAATTGACATTTTCAGGTGCTTTGTTATCTGTACCAGAACATTTAGCTGACCTACCTGACAGTTTATGGGCCACTTCTTCTACTGACCCCGGACTGATTGACTGTACACCATACTAGATCACACTCAAACCAGGTGCCCAACCTGTATACATTAAATAGTATCCACTATCACAAGAGAAACAGATAGGGATTACGCCAGTTATTCAGGAACTTTTGCAGAAAAATATAATTATACCCACTGTGTCACCCTATAAAAGTCCAATCCACCTGTTTTAAGTCTGGTAAACAAGAATATAGATCCACCCAGGATCTCAGCAGTATATGCCCTGATACAGCCCTTTGCGCTTTTTTGGTGCCAGATATATATGGTCTAAATGCTGCAATTCCCCATGATTCAGTGTTTTATAGTCTTAGATTTATGTTTTGCTTTCTTTAGCATTTCGGTACACCCTGACAAGACCACCGATTGTGTTCAAGTATAGAGGTAGTCAATTTACATAGACAAGATTACCTCAGGGTTTTAGAGATATGTCAGCGGTTTTCAGTGCCGTGGTCAAGCAAACTCTTGAGTCACGGACCCCGCAGTATGGCTCTACGTCGCTCCAATACGTGGATGACCTATTGCTGTGCAGCCCAGACGAGGAGAGTTGTTTCAGAGACTCTAAACTTTTGCTATTGTACTTATTTCAAGCCGGCCACGAGGAGTCACTCAAGAAAATGTCCTACTTGTTGTCAAATATTTGGGATTCACCCTTTCTCCAGGTCAGAGACAGTTGTCCTCAGAGCGAGTGCAGGCGCTCACGAAATTGCCACGACCACATGATAAAGCTTCCATGATGTCCTTTCTAGGCGTGATAAATTGTTGCAGACATTGGCTATCAGACTGATCATTTTATGATTCTACTCTTCGTTTTTGCACCAAACAAGCCCAGACACCATTCAATGGACTGATGAACTGTTACATGATTACAAAACTCTCCAGCAGTCCTTGTGTACAGCTCCAGCACTTGGATTGCCTCATTATAGCTCACCTTTACACCTCGATTGCAAAGAGGAAGGAAGGATAGCTGCGGGTGTTCTAACTCAGAGCCACGGCAATGGATACTAATGGCAGTTTATTCAAAATTTGACATGCAGTGGTTGGGGGGATGCCGGCATGCTTAGGGTCGGGGGTTGCCGGCATGCTTAGGGTCGGGGGATGCCGGCATGCTTAGGGTCGGGGGATGCCGGCATGCTTAGGGTCGGGGGATGCCGGCATGCTTAGGGTCGGGGGATGCCGGCATGCTTAGGGTCGGGGGATGCCGGCATGCTTAGGGTCGGGGGATGCCGGCATGCTTAGGGTCAGCGGATGCCGGCATGCTTAGGGTCGGGGGATGCCGGCATGCTTAGGGTCGGGGGATGCCGTCATGCTTAGGGTCGGGGGATGCCGGCATGCTTAGGGTCGGGGGATGCCGCATGCTTAGGGTCGGGGGATGCCGTCATGCTTAGGGTCGGGGGATGCCGTCATGCTTAGGGTCGGGGGATGCCGTCATGCTTAGGGTCGGGGGATGCCGTCATGCTTAGGATCGGGGGATGCCGGCATGCTTAGGATCGGGGGATGCCATCATGCTTAGGATCGGGGATGCCGTCATGCTTAGGATCGGGGGATGCCGGCATGCTTAGGATCGGGGGATGCCGGCATGCTTAGGATCGGGGGATGCCGGCATGCTTAGGATCGGGGGATGCCGGCATGGTTAGGATCGGGGGATGCCGGCATGCTTAGGATCGGGGATGCTGGCATGCTTAGGATCGGGGGATGCCGGCATGCTTAAGATCAGTCGCAGCATGTGCCATTATGATAGAAACTTGTGAAGCGCTGGTGTTGTCACACTCACTCATTTTGTATACCAAGTTTTAAATGTCTTTAAACAAAGCACAACACAACATATGACAGCGCAAAAGCGATAAAACTATGAGAAGATATTTACTGACACTCACAATCTTACTGTTATAAACGCTGGGCCATCCGTAGGTCCTGCTATGTTAGTCCTTAAAATGTACTATACACAATCCACCTACACTAGACATGGATGACGACTCCCATGACTGTGTAACACAACTGCAGCAAGACACCACACCTGGAGGGGACTTGCAGTTTACTCCTATAGAAGTCAGTGAGATCGTGTTTGTAGATGGTTTGTTTCTTCTGGCTTTGCTATAGTTCAGATGTAGAGAAGGTGCTTATGGCAAATTCTATTCCTTGTGTTTCAGCTCCAGCAGCAGAATTAATTGCTCTGATGCAGACGTGGAAGTTGTTTAAACGGAAAGACGTGACTATATATATATATATATATATACTGACTCCAGACATGCTTTTAAGGTAGCGCATGATTTTGGTCAGATTTGGAAGCAGAGAGGAGTTGTGACAGTGGACGGTAAAGGTTTCTCTCATGCAGATTGTTGTAAAAGAATTATTGTCAGTAATTGTTATCAGAAAGGATTGCTTAATGCCAAGCTCACACCAATGCTTCAGACCCAGTGTCACAAGGTAATGCTTTATTTAGCAGATGCAGGGGCAAAACAGGCCGCTGCAGCAGCTACTCCACACCCAGACTATGACACTCATCCGACCATCCAGAGATTGATGGTAATGATACTACAATTGTACCAAGATCGAGATATAGTAAACCTCCAGGCTACGGCCTCAGAGGCAGATTTTTAAGCTTTGGGAAACTTTGTGTATGACAAAAGGATATGAATGGCCTGTAGTCATACAACGAGGGGAAGTTGAGTATTATGAAAGCAGTTACCCCCCCCCTTTATTTCATACTTTATGGTTTCAGACAAAGAACAGACCGCTAAGGCTTTAGCAGCAAGGTTTGTATGTAAAGATAGGGCCTCGCATTATAACAGATGATATTTGTGTAGCACAGGCAGAATATGTGGCGCACGTGATTAGTAAATTGAACGGCATCTACGGTGATAGATCTTTCTTTCTTTAACTCCAGATCAAGTGGTGGTTAAGCAGATAATCAGGAGGAACAAGGAGGACGCAAGCAGGATAAAGATTGCTTACAAGAACAGGACGGATCACAGCCAAGCAGAAGCAAGCAAGGAGGCACAGTCAGGACCAGTTATCGGGAGGCCGGGGTTTCCCCCCACACAGTCAGGACCAGTTATCGGGAGGCCGGGGTTTCCCCCCACACAGTCAGGACCAGTTATCGGGAGGCCGGGGTTCTCCCCCAAACAAGTGACTCTGGAAGAATTTGGAGACTCTCGTGATAAAGAAAGAGTGACACTTAGAACAGTAGGAAAGGAAGAACAATTCCCTGAATCTAAAACAATGACTCCCATGATATTTTGTTGTGCTGTAATTTGGGGCGTAATCATACTATACTTTATCGACAATTTTACATTCATGGTTTGTCTGAACAATGAAACATGCAGCCAGGATATCAATTCTAACGTGGAGTTGGTTAGGAATACGAGGGAACTCAGTATGTCCTCATGGGAAAAAGATAATATGTATATTAAAATTGTTAAGTGATCTTTAAGGAATCTAAAAAGAATGACTCTTGCTGGATCTGTAGCCAGGCCCCGCACAGCTTACAATATGGGTTTCCTTGTACAGGTGTTAGTATTAATGACACTGGCTTACAAGAATTAATTGATCATGGTAATTTAACACAATATAGTGTGATAGAGAAGGAACCTTCTCGTGTCCATCTGCAGAGAAATGTTAATTATGGTGCAGTAATGATGCAGCAATGTGATTCAGGAATTTACCAGGACTTTAAAGTGTCACCTATAAACCGGACTATTTTATTTAGATGTAAGATGCATGAGGAGGCTCCTGTGCTCACAACTTTTAATTTTACATCTACACCAACCAGTGACCGGAGATTTCTTACTCAACAGACAGTGTTTCTTCTCTTAGGTTGGCCTCTATATACCAGCCAAAGTAGTAAGACAGGGTTACCTTTTGGTTATTATTGGCTTTGTGGTAGATGGGCGACAAAGGTAATACCCCTCAAACATTTTAAACCTTGTTTTTTAGGATTTGTACTACCCGCATTTAATATTCATGACACACTTCCAGAAGGAAAGATTAGGCTAAAGAGAGCTGCTTTTAGAACGTCAATTAAATCTGATTTAGCTGAGGTGATTCCGGCAGGTCTTTTCTGGTTTATTGGCATTTCATGTCTTTACAAAAAGCTTAATTATTTGGTTGATGATATAGATGATGCTTTTAATTATACTGAAGATAGTATTTTAAAGCTTTCCGCAGAGCAAGAGCAGATGCGCATAGTTGCTTTGCAAAATAGATCAGCGCTGGATTATTTGCTAGCGGCACAAGGAGGGGTGTGCCAGCTAGTTGGAATTGGTGATTCCTGTTGTACATACATTAAAGACCAATCAGGTGCAATTGAACATGACATGGATGAGTTGGATGAGGTTCGAGCTAGGCTACGGAAGATTCCGACAGGTGTGTTTGAAGGTTTTGACTGGACTTTTGCACTAGGATCATGGATAGGAAATCTAGGAAAGAAAATATTGATGGGATGTATAGTTGTTCTCTATCTTTATTGCTATATACGTTTTTGTAATGCTTCTTAAGTGTCTATGTAAGCATATGAGTAAAAACATTAACACAAGTAAGCCTAAAGTTACCCCTCTTGATAATCGAAGCATTCCCCCACAGGGTTTAGAGAAAACAGTTTTCCAGATTGAGTAATGTGTCCACGCCTTAGGCATAAGGGAAGGTACATTTCAGATGTAATGGGTACACATATGGTAGAATTGCTTAATATACTAGTAGATGAATGTAACGCATACATATAGTTAGCTGATCCTTTTTTTAGTTGTTTCTTTAAGATTAATTTGCAGTACTTTAACCTCACAACCCCACACCTATCCTTTAATTAAATTGCACTACCTCCTTAGCTACTCAAGTGCTGGTTAGGGTAAAACCGATGACTACCAGCATCAACAGCAATTAATGACAATAGAAAATAAGCTACTATGTGTTATCGTTATAGCTGCAATTTAAAATTCCTTCTCCCCTTTCCTTTTGCTATTTCAATCTTAGTAAAATAAGTGTTGTTTATGGCTCACTGTCACCAGTGAATATTGTGTTCCCACTCTTGGAGAAGAGGCCTGCATGGTCAGGGTGTCTCCCTGGGTCATTCTTGCGTGGGTTTAAATCCTGCGTCCGGCTAAGAGTGACCCGGCCTCTGAAGTACTGGGCAGGCAAGGGAACGTGACAGTGTTGCTTTATAATTTTTAGTTTTGTTTTAGTTTATTGATCACGATGTGATAAAAATGATGGATTGATGGAATGCACCAAATACGATCAGGCTGCTATGAAAATATTTGATTGGAATACAAAATGCTTATATGCTTTGAAATGAACTTTGCTCTAGTTAGCATTCTATTAACAGGCTGACAGTTCAGAAATGCATCTCACCTAAGAATCTGCTGCCTTGTGTAAATGTTTTAAAGCACACCCAAGATAAAGGGGAGAGGCTAACAATAGGGAGTGAAAAAAGTACAGTTAGAAACAGATGTCAATTCCTGTTAAAGTAGAAACATTAAGAAAACTAATGACACTGAAAATTATGTTTATCTTTGTATTACTCTGTATTTTAACTTTTAATATGCTGCTGTAGGCATTTTTAGTAGGTGTTACTTCTCTCTGATTGGATACTGAAACATCATGAAAAGTATAAATATGATATAAAAGAGGAGCAAAAGCAGAGAGCTTCTAAGTGAAAGAACTTCCACGTGTCCGTGTGGTTATTCTAGATGCTTGATCTCGCTCGGATCGATCCTGATGATATATTGCCAAGGAGAGATGATCTAACCGGTTAGCAGTTTATCGCATAGAAGAATACCGACACACAGCACGCAGAGGCTGACTTTTTCTGCCAACATGTTTTCAATCAGGTATTGAAAACACCTGTGGATGTCACGGAGCAGCAATAAAAGCATAATAAGCACCAATTAGGCAGCATTAAAATGACTGTGATACTCAGCTCCTTCTAGACATTTACTGGTGTGGTTACAAACATGGTGAAGTCAAGAGAATGGTCCAGGAAGACAAGAGAAGAGGTGATTACTTTTCACAGGAAGGGCAATGGCTATAAGAAGATTGCAAAGATGTTAAACATACCAAGAGAGACCATAGGAAGCATCATTTGCAAATTCAAGGCAAAGGGCACTGTTGAAACGCTACCTGGTCGTGGCAGAAAGAAGATGCTGACTTCGACTGCTGTGCGCTACCTGAAGTGTAGGGTGGAGAAAAGTCCCTGTGTGACTGCTGAGGAACTGAGAAAAGATTTGTCAGATGTGGGTACTGAAGTTTCAGCTCAGACAATACAGCGCACACTGCGTAATGAAGGCCTCCATGCCAGAACTCCCAGGCGCACCCCCTTGCTGTCTCCAAAGAATAAGAAGAGTCGACTGCAGTATGCCAAAAGTCATGTGGACAAACCACAGAAGTTTTGGGATAGTGTTCTGTGGACTGATGAAACAAAATTAGAACTGTTTGGGCCCATGGATCAACGCTATGTTTGGAGGAGGAAGAACAAGGCCTATGAAGAAAAGAACACCTTGCCTACTGTGAAGCATGGCGGGGGGTCAATCATGCTTTGGGGCTGTTTTGCTTCTGCAGGTACAGGGAAGCTTCAGCGTGTGCAAGGTACCATGAATTCTCTTCAGTACCAGGAGATATTGGATGACAATGTGATGCAGTCCGTCACAAACCTGAGGCTTGGGAGACGTTGGACCTTTCAACAGGACAATGATCCCAAGCATACCTCCAAGTCCACTAGAGCATGGTTGCAGATTAAAGGCAGGAACATTTTGGAGTGGCCATCGCAGTCACCTGACTTAAATCCGATTGAGAACCTCTGGTGGGACTTAAAGAAAGCAGTTGCAGTGCGCAAGCCTAAGAATGTGACTGAACTGGAGGCTTTTGCCCATGACGAATGGGCGACGATACCCGTAGATCGCTGCAAGACACTTGTGTCAAGCTATGCTTCACGTTTAAAAGCTGTTATAACTGTAAAAGGATGTTGTACTAAGTACTAAGATTGAATGTCACTTGGGGGTTGAATAAAACTGATAATGATGTGAGCACAGAAACGACATTTGTGGTTATTTCATTATAAATGTTATGTTATATTTGTCTGACCTACACGTGCCTCTTTGATTTAATTGTAAGCAAGATGACTGAATGATCAAAATCAATGTCAAACTGGCCAAAACACTCAATTTCAGTGGGGGTTGAATAATTTTGAACACAACTGTATATATACGCATGATGTGGGCTGGCCTGGGCAATATATATTGTGACGTTTGGGGGCCCACAGAGCACGTGCACAATGTCTTTCACAAACAAAACAGTTTTATTCACCCTTTCAGGGCAGTCAAAAAGGCAACATAATAAGTACACGCTTGGGTTCAGCGAAATTAAAGCAAAGTCCTGATCTTCAGCACAAATAAACAGAGAAATAATAGTGGCTCACCAACGCTTTAAACCGTCCCAAACCTAGGGAATCCTTTCCCCAGTATGTAGAAGCCTCTCCAGCAAGGCACAGCACGTCTCCTGCTTTTGGAACACAAACACACAGCTTCCACTGATTACTTTCCTTTTCCTGAAATCCCACCATCCTCTCTGGGAGCTGCTGGCTTTAAAACTCTTCCTGGACAGGAAGATTAACCCTGTGGTTGCCCTTAAAGGGTCCACAACCCAAATAGGGGTGAAACATATTGTCCATCCAGGACCCAGCCCTGCCGACCTCTACAATATATACGCATGATGTGAGCTAGCCTGGGCAATATATATATACGCATGATGTGAACTGGCCTGGGCAATATATATATATACGCATGATGTGGGCTGGCCTGGGCAATATATATATATATATATACGAATGATGTGAGCTGGCCTGGGCAACATATATATATATATATATATACATACATACGCATGATGTGGGCTGGCCTGGGCAATATATATATATATATACGCATGATGTGGGCTGGCCTGGGCAATATATATATACGCATGATGTGAGCTAGCCTGGGCAATATATATATACGAATGATGTGAGCTGGCCTGGGCAACATATATATATATATTATATATACATACATACGCATGATGTGGGCTGGCCTGGGCAATATATATATATATATACGAATGATGTGAACTGGCCTGGGCAATATATATATTACGAATGATGTGGGCTGGCCTGGGCAATATATATATACGAATGATGTGAACTGGCCTGGGCAATATATATATTACGAATGATGTGGGCTGGCCTGGGCAATATATATATACGAATGATGTGGGCTGGCCTGGGCAATATATATATACGAATGATGTGGGCTGGACTGGGCAATATATATATATATATATACGAATGATGTGGGCTGGACTGGGCAATATACAGTCAGATCCAGAAATATTAGGACATCAACACCATTCTAACATCTTTGGCTCTATACACCACCACAATGGAGTTGGAATGAAACATTTAACTGCAGACTGTCAGCTTTAATTTGAGGGTATGTACATCCAACTCAGGTGAACGGTGTAGGACTTACAGCAGTTTGCAGATGTGCCTCCCACTTGTTAAGGGACCAAAAGTAATGGGACAATTGGCTTCTCAGCTGTTCCATGGCCAGGTGTGTGATATTCCCTCATTACCCCAATTACAATGTGCAGATAAAAGGCCCAGAGTTCATTTCAAGTGTGCTATTTGCATTTGGAATCTGTTGCTGTCAACTCTCAAGATGAGATCCAAAGAGCTGTCGCTATCAGTGAAGCAAGCCATCATTAGGCTGAAGAGACAAAACAAACCCATCAGAGAGATAACTGTTTGGAACATTCTCAAAAAGAAGGACCGCACCGGTGAGCTCAGCAACACCAAAAGACCCAGGAGACCATGGAAAACAACTGTGGATGACCGAAGAATTTTTTCCCTGGTGAAGAAAACACCCTTCACAACAGTTGGCCGGATCAAGAACACTCTCCAGGAGGTAGGTGTATGTGTGTCAAAGTCAACAATCAAGAGAAGACTTCACCAGAGTGAATACAGAGGGTTCACCACAAGATGTAAACCATTGGTGAGCCTCAAAAACAGGAAGGCTAGATTAGAGTTTGCCAAACAACACCTAACAAAGCTTTCACAGTTCCGGAACAAGATCCTATGGACAGATGAGACCAAGATTAACCACTTGGCTGCTATGGACGCGCTCAGCGCGTCCAGCCAAGTGATTCTCCTGTGCTACGGATGCGCTGAGCGCGTCCATGCACAGGAGGCAGCAATCTGCCGGATTCCGGCGGATTGCTGCACACCCCGGTGTGGGCTGACATCTTGGATGTCAGCCCAGCACTCGGGACCCCGGCGGAGCAATTAGATGTCATCGCGGCGGCGCAATGACATCTAATTCAGGCGCCCCCCCCCGCATGTGCGGAGGAGGCACCTGAAAGGGAGGGGGGGGTCCTTCGGACCTCTCTCCCTCCCGATCGCCGGGGAGCAGGGAGTTAATACAGGCACTGCTTGGAATGGCACAGCCTGCCCTTCCAAACGGTGGCTGTCATTAACCCCTGGGGAGCCGGATCAAGAACCGGCGCTGAAAAGCGCCGGTTCGTGATCTTTTCCTGGAGCTGGCTGACATCTTGGATGTCGGCCAAGCCTCCAGGAACTCCCCCTGAGGACTGGCGTCATCGTGCATAACACGATGACGCCAGTCCTGGAGTTAACCCCTAGCTGCCACCAATGGTGGAGATAGGGGGTTCCAATGAACCCCCTATCTCCCGATCCGTGGCAGCTAGGGGTTAAAGTTTGGTACTGTTGGATCGGCCAGAGCATGTCCGTTCCAACGATACCTAACATGACTATTAAAAATAAAAATAAAGAAATATTTTAAAAATAAATTATAAAAAAAAATAAACAAGTTTTTTTTCTTTTTTTTTGGTTTGTTAATGCAGCAATATTGTTCCCATTTCAATTATAATGTGAACAATGATGCTGCACTAACGATTTTTGTATGCGGTGCGTTTGTTAAAAAAAGCGTAATTTTCCCCGAAAAAAAATGTAACGAGACCCCATCTCTAATTTTTTTAACAAGCGCACCCCATACAAAATATAACCGCAATTTCTCGCATGTTAAAATGTGAAAAAAAAACACTTTACACGCTGTAAATTATTGAAAATTCATATTTTATTGCATTTTTTGTTATAATATACAGACAGGACATGACGTATACATATAATAATGACATATTATGAATCTGCCGAGTCTGACGGAAAGAACGAGATATAATATGTCTGGGTCATATACTAAAATAAGCCTTCAAAACACGTTTAAACAAGAGGAGCAAAACCGGTAAAAATGACCTCAGCACAGAGGCGGGAAACGCCTCAGCAGCGAAAGGGTTAACTTGTACCAGAGTGATGGAAAGAGAATAGTATGGAGAAGGAAAGGAACTGCTCATGATCCTAAGCATACCACCTCATCAGTGAAGCATGGTGGTGGTAGTGTCAGGGCGTGGGCATGTATGGCTGCCAATGGAACTGGTTCTCTTGTATTTATTGATGTGACTGACAGAAGCAGCAGGATGAATTCTGAAGTGTTTCGGGCAAGATTATCTGCTCACATTCAGCCAAATGCTGCAGAACTCATTGGACGGCGCTTCACAGTGCAGATGGACAATGACCCAAAGCATACTGCAAAAGCAACCAAAGAGGTTTTGAAGGGACAGAAGTGGAATGTTATGCAATGGCCAAGTCAAACACCTGACCTGAATCCCATTGCGCATGCATTTCACTTCAAGACAAAACTGAAAGGAAAATGCCCCAAGAACAAGCAGGAACTGAAGACAGTTGCAGTAGAGGCCTGGCAGAGCATCACCATGGATGAAACCCAGCGTCTGGTGATGTCTATGCGTTCCAGACTTCAGGCTGTGATTGACTGCAAAGGATTTGCAACCAAGTATTAAGAAGGGAAAGTTTGATTTATGATTATTATTCTGTCCCATTACCTTTGGTCCCTTAATAAGTGGGAGACACATCTGCAAACTGCTGTAAGTCCTACACCGTTCACCTGAGTTGGATGTACATACCCTCAAATTAAAGCTGACCGTCTGCAGTTAAAGCACATTGTGTTTGTTTCATTCCAGCTCCATTGTGGTGGTGTATAGAGCCAAATATGTTAGAATTGTGTCCATGTCCCAATATTTCTGGACCTGACTGTATATACGCATGATGTGGGCTGGCCTGGGCAATATATATATGCATGATGTGAGCTGGCCTGGGCAATATATATATGCATGATGTGAGCTGGCCTGGGCAATATATATATGCATGATGTGAGCTGGCCTGGGCAATATATATATGCATGATGTGAGCTGGCCTGGGCAATATATATATGCATGATGTGAGCTGGCCTGGGCAATATATATATGCATGATGTGAGCTGGCCTGGGCAATATATATATGCATGATGTGAGCTGGCCTGGGCAATATATATACGCATGATGTGGGCTGGCCTGGGCAATATATATACGCATGATGTGGGCTGGCCTGGGCAATATATATATGCATGATGTGGGCTGGCCTGGGCAATATATATATGCATGATGTGAGCTGGCCTGGGCAATATATATATGCATGATGTGAGCTGGCCTGGGCAATATATATATGCATGATGTGAGCTGGCCTGGGCAATATATATATGCATGATGTGAGCTGGCCTGGGCAATATATATATGCATGATGTGGGCTGGCCTGGGCAATATATATACGCATGATGTGGGCTGGCCTGGGCAATATATATACGCATGATGTGGGCTGGCCTGGGCAATATATATATGCATGATGTGGGCTGGCCTGGGCAATATATATAAATGCATGATGTGGGCTGGCCTGGGCAATATATATAAATGCATGATGTGGGCTGGCCTGGGCAATATATATAAATGCATGATGTGGGCTGGCCTGGGCAATATATATAAATGCATGATGTGGCTGGCCTGGGCAATATATATAAATGCATGATGTGGGCTGGCCTGGGCAATATATATAAATGCATGATGTGGGCTGGCCTGGGCAATATATATAAATGCATGATGTGGGCTGGCCTGGGCAATATATATAAATGCATGATGTGGGCTGGCCTGGGCAATATATATAAATGCATGATGTGGGCTGGCCTGGGCAATATATATAAATGCATGATGTGGGCTGGCCTGGGCAATATATATAAATGCATGATGTGGGCTGGCCTGGGCAATATATATAAATGCATGATGTGGGCTGGCCTGGGCAATATATATAATGCATGATGTGGGCTGGCCTGGGCAATATATATAAATGCATGATGTGGGCTGGCCTGGGCAATATATATATACACACATGATGTGGGCTGGCCTGGGCAATATATATATACACACATGATGTGGGCTGGCCTGGGCTATATATATATATATACACGCATGATGTGAGCTGGCCTGGACTAATATATATATATACGCATGATGTGAGCTGGCCTGGGCAATATATATATATACGCATGATGTGAGCTGGCCTGGGCAATATATATATATATACGCATGATGTGAGCTGGTCTGGGCAATATATATACGCATGATGAAAATTTGCAAAGGATAAGCCACGCAATGTGAAATTTTGATGTGTCTGAAATTGAAACTTACGTGACAAATCTTATTTTTTTTTCCCGTTAATTTATATTTGTTCAATACAGTTAATTTACATTTATTTTACCTTTACTATTGGTGCTTTTCAAACTTTATTTTTAAATAAAAAGAAATTCAGCAGTTTCATGTTGTGTCGTTTTTTGGTTTTTTTGGGGGGGGGGGGTTCAAGTAGCTGGTCTTGCCTAGGGCGCAAAATAGTCTAGCACCGGCCCTGACCGCATGGTCCACCCCTGCACTCTTCCACAATACCACAGAGGGGTTACTGTATGATAGTACTTGCATGCCTGGCACTAAAGGCACAATATTTGGGTGCACTGCCACTGACGCCTGTATCAGATTCATATCCACAGAGGGGTTACGGTGTGACGGCACTGTTGCCGACGCTAAAAGCTCAATTTTAAAGCACCTATTGTTACTTTCATCCAAAGCCTGCATAAGTTTCACAATAATTTAGCCAAAAAAAATCACTAAACTTTTTCTGCGTGTCCTAAAATGTCTTTTCATACAGGCTGCCGCCCCAAGCAGTTGTTTATGGATAGATTAAAGGAAAAGCATTTACCATCATATGAAACGTCATTTATTTGTTTTTAAGTGTTTATATACATCCTAGAAATCCGCCACTTCACGGGCAGGTTATGGGGACCTCCTAGGCACGATATTTGAAGGAATTTTTGGTTTTTATTTTTAACCCTTATTTCATGGAAAAATCAGTCCCTTTAAAAACGTTTTTTTTTTAACTTCTTGTCCTTGTTTCCTGTCCCCCAGGGCACTACCCGGACCCCCATACACCTTTTATGGCAAATATCTAGCATATATGCCCCCTTGGAGGGCACTCTAAAAATCGAATTTTGAGTCCCACTGACTTGTATTGAGTTTGAGTTCGAACATTTGGAAAGTTCGAGTTCGAATGCGAACCGAACTCGGGGGTGTTCGGCTCATCACTAATAATCAGCAATATATGGATTTACTTACAAGAAGCCGCTCACTCCCAGGACCCTCAGCCTGGATCTCCTCTCTGGATTCACCAGCTGGATCTGCCGCCTCACAGGACTCAGGACACAAAGGACAAAGGGGATGGAGCTACAGGGGTTAAAGGAGAGGCAGGAGTTACATATAATCCCACATCAATACAAACAAGTGTGAAAAAGAGGAAACACTGAGTTTAGAAGGTCCATAAACTCACCCGGACGCCTTTCCCCAGGACTGCACAATATGCAGAATTAGACCGGGTGCACACTAGGCATAGTCTTCTCGGCACTAGCCCGCGTTGAAGCGCACTTAGCGGAGTCCTTCGCAGCGTTGTGATGCTGCAATGGGGCCGGTCACATGCTTGCGTCTAGAGATCCTCCCTGTCAATGCACTAGGATGCGCGTCGACGGGGCTGCATAGGAGGATCGCGCTTTGCAGCGCTGGGAGGGGGGCAGGCGGGTGTCGAGTGAACGCCGGAAGTGTGTTTTTAAGTGCGTTAGTGCACAGAAAAAAGCTGCCTAGTCTGTTCCTGCTATGTCTTTCTCCCTGTCCTTCAGTGCTGGATCCTGGCAGCTCACAGCTCAGTGCCCGCCATTCCCCTCCCCCAACACCAGTGAGCCCGAGAAGAATCTGGCTGCAGACTGGAGCTCCACTCTGGACAGGAAACATGTGACCTCCACTCACCCATGTGACCTGCACTCACTCAAAAGGTTGTTTTTTTTTTCAAATCAACTTTAATGTAACGAACAACAATAAACACAATAACACTGAGCACTGGTTTCTGCTTGATTTTCATAATTAAGGAAAAATACACTGATTTATTACATTAACCTCCCTGGTGGCGGTCTAATTTTTAAAAAATTTCATGTCTAAAAGCGTCTCAATTTTTTTTTAAAGTAAACGTGTTTTTGTACATAGTTAGCCTGTAATAATTAGGAATCACGCACTGAAATCCGTGCAATCAAGAGTTTTTACTGGTAAAATCCTTTATAAATAAATAAATAAAAAAATAGTAAATACGCTGAGTCCGATAAAGTTTGAAACACAAAATAATAATTTATTATCCCAAAAATAATTATCCAAAATAATGCAAATAAATGATATTCAATAAAATAAAAAACAAAAAACACTGAAATGTGTCTGAAAACAAGAGTGTCAGGATCACCCCCTGATACCGCCCGGTACCCGCCGGACCCGACGCCAACGCTGTCCGTCCCGTCCTCGGCAAACCACATCAGATACCATGGTTACCACACCTTCATCCTCCGACACCCTATCCCCTAGACCGCGGCCGGCGCACGCATGCGCGCTATATCGATGAGGACCTTGGCGCCGGGAGATGACGTCAGACGCCAGGTACGGCGGGAATCGGTTTAAAAGAGGCTACAGAACTGTGAGTAAATGCCCAATTATTGAGTATGATTCCTAGCACATGGACTGTGTTTCATTGTCTCCAAGTCATACAGTGGCCGCTCTTCAGCCTTTACAGCCGTCTTACCGAGCCTCAGACCTCCGGCCTGCTACAGCGTCTCCAGCACCTCAATCCGCTTTGGCTCCTCAGCCTTACAGCCATCTCGCCAAGCCTCAGACCTCCGGCCTGCTACAGCGCATCCAGTACCTCAATCCGCTTTGGCTCCTCAGCCTTACAGCCATCTCGCCAAGCCTCAGACCTCCGGCCTGCTACAGCGCATCCAGTACCTCAATCCGCTTTGGCTCCTCAGCCTTACAGCCATCTCGCCAAGCCTCAGACCTCCGGCCTACTACAGCGCATCCAGCACCTCAATCCACTTTGGCTCTTCAGCCTTTACAGCCGTCTCACCGAGCCTCAGACCTCCAGCCTGCTACAGCGCATCCAGCGCCTCAATCCGCTTTGGCTCTTCAGCTTTTACAGCCGTCTTACCGAGCCTCAGACCTCCGACCTGCTACAGCGTATCCAGCACCTCAATCCGCTTTGGCTCTTCAGCCTTTACAGCCATCTCATCGAGCCTCAGACCTCCGGCCTACTACAGCGCCTCCAGCACCTCAATCCGCTTTGGCTCCTCAGCCTTACAGCCATCTCGCCAAGCCTCAGACCTCTGGCCTGCTACAGCGCATCCAGCACCTCAATCCGCTTTGGCTCTTCAGCCCTTACAGCCGTCTCACCAAGCCGCAGACCCCCAGCCTACTACAGTACACCACAGTACCTCACGTTCCCTCTATACCTTGAGATACCTATCGTCTACCGTGAGTACTGCGACCCCCTACGGGTCTGTTACTATATTATGCTGTTTTCATATACTGCACATTATCCATCGTGTCAAGCCTCCAGTATTATCGTGCCTATCTCTTCATACCCATCAACACCTGACGTCTCGGCCACTGTCACGAATAGGGTTGTACCATTCCATCTCACCCTTCGTATAGTGGCTCTCACGATCTGGTATACTCTGCCTCTTGGGTTCCCATCGTTCCAGTACTACAGTTTCCCCGTGGCAAGTCCTGACAAAGAGTAAGAGGATGTATGGTCTATTTCTTATCCTGTAGTGCCACCCAGTGGCCGTTCATAAACATTACACGTTGGAGTACAGTATTTTATGAATTGTTTATAAATTTGCTGATGGTTCCCGCCCACCCTGCACCATGTGACTCGAAGGGAGCCTTCCAGGAAGCAGCTCGCCGCGATCACACTGCGGGGGACAGCGAAGGAGCCAGGAGGAGGTGAGTAAACATCCAGCCCGAGTGTGGCTCGGGGTTACCGTTCGCAGTAGCGAAATTTAACCCCGAGTCACACTCGGGAATACCGCCAGGGAGGTTAAGACAGGTCTTGTTAGGGCAGAATATAAAGTATAGGGTAATCTCTTATTTTAGCGCCTTAAATTACAGTGACTGCTGATCACCTCGCTACAGATGGTTTTAAACACAATATTGCAAGTTGAAGTATTTTCACAGACAACTTGGGGAAAAAAAGCTACTGTTAGGCTTTCCCTGCACAACTGAGATTACTATACACCTCTATGAAGGATTTTAGCGTATTTAATTATTGTCGATGCAAAAGAAGGAAAAAAAACCCCAGTCTGAAGCGCTCGCCAACATGAAGCATTCTGGGGGAAAAATTCCTTCAACACCACATGGCATCAGATTTCTCCTTGGATCGAGCTGCTTTTATCCACATATTAAATATTATAACCCTTAATATTCTGTGTCTGCAGGAAGTCATCCAGCCGTTGTTTGAAACTCTGTACAGACTCTGACCCAACCACCTCAACAGGCAGAGAATTCCACAGCTTTATTATTCTCACCGTAAAATAATCCTTCCCAGGCCCGGACTGGCCATCGGGCATATTGGGCGTTTACCCTGTAGGCCGCTGGCCTTCCGGACCAAACGGCTGCTAGTGCGCAGGCCTTAATAGTTCAGGCTGCCTGGGGAACACAAGACGTGTTCCCTAGGCTGCAGCCTTGGCCCAGCAGGGACTCCAAGCTGGCGGCCAGCCGGCCGGTCTGTCCGGCGCACCCAATCACATGATCAGAGGGAGACACCTACCAGCCGGAACCCGCTGATTAGTTCACAGGGCATGCTGTGTGATGTTTGCTACAAACGTCACACGGCACACCCTGTGTCTTAATCAGCGGGGGCTGGCTGGTGGGCCATCTACCTCTGATTATGTGATTGGGCACCCCGGACGGACGGCTGACAACTTGGAGTCCACAGGTCTTGGCCTCCCAGCGGCAGCCCCCAGGGAGAAGATGAGGAGGGCAAAGATGGCGCTGACCATGGGTCCACCCTTCCGGTAAGTATGACTCCAGGGTTCAGCTGCCCCCCCCGAAAAGTGTCCCCCTATTTACCTTCCTAATGAAATAACAACAATAAGAAAATTAATAATTCCACTGCCAAAAAAAAAGATTTGCCCCACACCCTGAATAAAAAAATCTAAATTTTTCCCCCCATTTATTCATGAGCGCAGCCGCAACCTGCCAAACAAACCGCCGAACATAGCTGACGACCCGCTGAACACAGCCAATGACCCGCTCAAACAGAATGCCTAATGCCACCGACCAGAGAAAGCCGACCAGCCACCGAACAGGTTAAAAAAAAAAAAAAACTTTTGAAATGCCCGGGCCTATTTTTTTGTCCCAGTCTGGGCCTGACCCTTCCTATGCTTTAGGCCGAATTTTCTTTCGTCCAGTATAAATGGGTGACCTCGTGTCGTGTGTATAGTCCCTATTAAAGAATAGGTTTCCAGACAATGGTTTATAATGGCCCCGTATATATTTATATAAAGTTATCAGATCCCCTCTAAGGTGCCGTATATATTAATATAAATTTATCAGATCCCCTCTAAGGCTACGTATATCTTTATATAAAGTTATCAGATCCCCTATGAGGCCCGTATAAATTTAAATAAAGTTATCAGACCCCTCTAAGGCCCGTATATATTTATATAAAGTTATAAACGTGGCCTTAGAGCGGTCTGATATTTATATAAAGTTAGAGATATTAACACCTTACAGTGTTAAAAGTGTTTGGCGCTATAACTATTAGTTGCACAACAGATGATTATATAGGCATGCAGCTCACCACAGGTGTGTCTCTCACCCACAAATAATATAACAAAAAATACAAACTCAATTGTAAGGGAGCACAAGAAATAGATCTGGTTGATGTCCATTCTCAAATGATGCCACAATTCTTATTGGAAGTCAATGTATAAATACACAGTCACTATAAGAGAAAATTCAACTAATTGCTCAGTATTTTTACACACATGGATAAATATGTCAGTATACACTCAATAGAGAAGGGCCACTCACAAATATAGAGCCTATAGGCTCTTAGTCTTGCGCCTCTGAGCCTCTATGGGGGGCTCCTCCCATCAGCGGAATGTTTGCTTGATGTATTCAGACTTCAATTGACAATATGAACCTCAGTAGGAAGATAAAAACAGCACATGGCACAATACCAATGGAAAGGAAGGAATGGCAGTATCATAAAGAAATCAATCTACTCACACATTCATGAGCCTCCCAACAAGTGGCTCAGTATTTGGGCTTTGGACCACTTATAGGATGGTCCCACCTCTTCCATAGATCCCCTGCTGGACTGAAGTCAGGAATTTTCACCAAATGGGTGGATATCCACTGGATACTCACTGATTGTATTCCACCAGTAGTCCAGAAGACCAGTATTGGGAGAAAGTTTACTCAATATCCACTTGATATACACAACCAGTAGTCAAGAGGCTAGTAAAAAATGGCGATTTAATATATAAAAATAAAACAATATATAACACAAATGGGGCTACCGAAATGCGTTTCTCTTGCTTAAACTGCAAGCTTCATCAGTCGGACAGCCCTCGATGTCCAGCATGTCCTTATTTATGTGGATTGCGAACAAATCCGAATCGTGGCATCCACGTGCGTACCATCCGTCCATCCGCGTTCCATTTGGTTTGCGGAGGTGGCCGATGACGTACAGTTGTGTTCAAAATTATTCAACCCCCACTGAAATTGAGTGTTTTGGCCAGTTTGACATTGATTTTGATCATTCAGTCATCTTGCTTACAATTAAATCAAAGAGGCACGTGTAGGTCAGAGAAATATAACATAACATTTATTATGAAATAACCACAAATGTCTTTTCTGTGCTCACATCATTATCAGTTTTATTCAACCCCCAAGTGACATTCAATCTTAGTACTTAGTACAACATCCTTTTACAGTTATAACAGCTTTTAAACGTGAAGCATAGCTTGACACAAGTGTCTTGCAGCGATCTATGGGTATCTTCGCCCATTCGTCATGGGCAAAAGCCTCCAGTTCAGTCACATTCTTAGGCTTGCGCACTGCAACTGCTTTCTTTAAGTCCCACCAGAGGTTCTCAATCGGATTTAAGTCAGGTGACTGCGATGGCCACTCCAAAATGTTCCTGCCTTTAATCTGCAACCATGCTCTAGTGGACTTGGAGGTATGCTTGGGATCATTGTCCTGTTGAAAGGTCCAACGTCTCCCAAGCCTCAGGTTTGTGACGGACTGCATCACATTGTCATCCAATATCTCCTGGTACTGAAGAGAATTCATGGTACCTTGCACACGCTGAAGCTTCCCTGTACCTGCAGAAACAAAACAGCCCCAAAGCATGATTGACCCCCCGCTATGCTTCACAGTAGGCAAGGTGTTCTTTTCTTCATAGGCCTTGTTCTTCCTCCTCCAAACATAGCGTTGATCCATGGGCCCAAACAGTTCTAATTTTGTTTCATCAGTCCACAGAACACTATCCCAAAACTTCTGTGGTTTGTCCACATGACTATTGGCATACTGCAGTCGACTCTTCTTATTCTTTGGAGACAGCAAGGGGGTGCGCCTGGGAGTTCTGCCATGGAGGCCTTCATTACGCAGTGTGTGCCGTATTGTCTGAGCTGAAACTTCAGTACCCACATCTGACAAATCTTTTCTCAGTTCCTCAGCAGTCACACTGGGACTTTTCTCCACTCTTCGCTTCAGGTAGCGCACAGCAGTCGAAGTCAGCATCTTCTTTCTGCCACGACCAGGTAGCGTTTCAACAGTGCCCTTTGCCTTGAATTTGCGAATGATGCTTCCTATGGTCTCTCTTGGTATGTTTAACATCTTTGCAATCTTCTTATAGCCATTGCCCTTCCTGTGAAGAGTAATCACCTCTTCTCTTGTCTTCCTGGACCATTCTCTTGACTTCACCATGTTTGTAACCACACCAGTAAATGTCTAGAAGGAGCTGAGTATCACAGTCATTTTAAAGCTGCCTAATTGGTGCTTATTATGCTTTATTGCTGCTCCGTGACATCCACAGGTGTTTTCAATACCTGATTGAAAACACTTGAATGAACCTCTGTTCTTCAGAGTGGTAGTCTTTAAGGGGTTGAATAATTGTGTCAATGAAGAATTCACAAAAGAAACATTTACTACTGTATTACAAAACCAATTGATGTCATTTTAGTTGCATATGGTTCTTTAAAAAGTCCTTGTAGGATTTCATTCTGAATACAATTACAAATGTACACTAAATTCCCCAAAACCCTTTACAGCATTGGGGGTTGAATAATTTTGGTATTCAAAATTTCTATTTGATGAAAAAGTCAGCAGGACATAAACGGTAAATGGCCTCGCAGGGCCACAGTAAGTCATCGTGAAAAAAAGAAGGTTGGCCACGCAGGGCCACAGCTTGTTAACTGCACACGCATAAGAAAAAGTAATCAGGAACTTTAAGTAGACATCAAAACGACATTGCGCGTAAACCGTAATATAATCAGCTAAAATCATCCAATACAGAAAACAATAAACATCCCCAGTTAGGGGGATCTCAGCGAGATATAAAAAACGAGGGGAGTGTTAGCACAAAAATATAGATAATCAGCAACAAAGTTATCAAGGATTTTTATAAAGGGGGAGGGGGCCAAAAAAAAAAAAAAGGGGTGGGGAAGTGGATTGTGGTGGGGGAGAAAATGGCAAAAGACCAAGAATGTGCCAACCCTGGCAGAATCCCGGGTGGCCGAAGCCCACGGGAGAAGGCCATGAGGGGGGTGAAAGGCACTAGGCCCGGGCACCTGGGGAGGTAAGCTACGTCCCTCAGGGTATCCCGAAAACGCCAACTAAACAAAAATGGGGGGGGGGAGAAAGAGAGAAGGGAAAAAAAAAAGTATATATTAATAGTAATCGCGGGGGGAATAGAAAATCAATCAAATCTACTCATCGAGGGGGGTTGAGAAGTGTCCGCGTACAAGGGGGTGTCATCAGAAGAAAAACCAGGTCTGCAGCACGAAGAGAAAAGATGGGTGAGCAGACTGCTTCAGCCCGCCCGTGTCAAATGGAAAGGCCGCGCTCACAGGCCCATCAATTCGAGACATCCATCGCTCTAGACCACGGCCAAAGGCCGCAGCCCCCTCAGGTCCGCCATCCACCTGCAAGGCCCACGGCTCCAGCCGCGGCCGCATCGCAGCATAACTCTCAGCGCCTCCAGCACAGAAGAGGAAAGTTCCGGGCAGCGCCGCCGCCGAAGGCACGGGTAGGCGCCTCAGGCCTCTGACAGACAACCCTCCTGAGGTCTGCCGCAGCTCTGTCGCAGTCAGTGTAGGTATAAGCATGGAGCGCTGCGCAGGGTCCTCCTATTCTCTGCCGGTCTCCTCAGGTAATAGCTCCTCGCCCCCACTCCGCTCCAGGAGCATGGCCTCCTCCCCTGTAATGTCATCCTGACAGCTGGTGGAGGATCCTTCCTCCAAGTCCAGAGCCTCCGCCCGCCGACCGGTCCCCAGTACCGCCATCAGCTGGCGCCACGCACCTCGTGTCAGCGGTCTGTCGTCATCCCCGGGCAGCGACTCCAAACAGGCCACGAGGTCCTCCAGTACGGATCCCAGGGTCCTGGCAGGGGGTGAGCCAGACAGCCGCCACCAGTCTGAGCCCCCTGCCATTTCCTGGACCGCCACAGCTTCGGGAGATGGGGGCCCTCCATCTCCACAGCTCGCAGCAGCCGCAACACCCAGGCAAGGAGTCGATGTCTAGGCCCCAAGATGGCCGACAGGAGACCGCGCTCAGCAGGAAACAAAGGCCCAAGATGGTGTGTCTCTCGTCCGGGGGGGGGACAAAACGGACCCCGGATAGCTCGGTTCCGGTGGCTAGCCCCTAGTCACCTCAAAGTTAAAAATTTCTGCGGTAATAGTCAGCTAGAGGTCCCGAAGGGTAGCAGACGTGCGGAGCTCCACCAGAACACGTCTGCTCCCGATGGCAGCCAGCCACGCCCCCGGGGGTTGAATAATTTTGAACACAACTGTATTTCCTCTTCCGCTTTCTCAGAGCGCTCGGAGTTCTTCCTTCATCTTCGATTGGCACATGTGTCGGTACGCATTTGATAACAAACAGAAATATATATACATCATATAACCACCCACATTCCCTATGGGATATTAGCGACAGATGCATTTGTTCGATTGGAAGATCTTTAATCTGAAATAGAGAGAGCTGTCAATCATCAGACTCTAAATATGGTAGATGATAAGCGATCTTGTCCCAATATCGAACTTATTCTCTAATTATCAATGGATTCGCTCTCGGCTTGGCGATTAAATTCGCTATTCGCTAAAAAGTGACAAATAAATAAAAATAAAAAATAAAAAAATAAAAGATATATATAAATATTCTGAGATAAAAATAATACAGAAAAATCCAAAATAACAGAAAAAATATAAATAATAAATCCAAAAAAAGGAAGGAAAAAACAGAAAAAATATATACAATACCCTCAGATAACCTAAGAAACTTTAAAACTTTTCTATAAAAAGAAGGAGAAGAGATTAGAGATCTTATCTTAACATAAAAAATGACAGACCTCAAAGTCTGCATTCAAACCATTAGGGCTTAATGTGTCAAGATGGTATATCCACCGCATCTCATTCTTGATGAGTTTCTCATTCATATTCACACCCCTCCAGTCTCGTCTGATTTTTTCTATGCCTATAAATTCCATTCCCTTTGGATTACATCCATGTTGGTCTTTAAAATGGGACGAGACGCTGTGTTTATCATATCCCCTAACTATATTGCAGAGATGTTCATTAATTCTAATATAAAGTGATCGGGATGTTTGTCCCACATATTGTTTCCCACATGGGCATTTCAACAAATATATTACATTCTTGGTATGGCATGTTATTAGATCCTTGATTTTATAATTGGATCCTCTAGTTCCTGCATCAAATTTTCTTATTACTCTTTTTTTGTTTCCAGATTTTTGGCATGAAATACACTGGCCACAACCGTAAAAAACAGGAGTCAGGCCGAAGGGGTGTTGTATTACACATCTATCTTTAATATGGTTTCTAACCAATCGCTTATCATCTACCATATTTAGAGTCTGATGATTGACAGCTCTCTCTATTTCAGATTAAAGATCTTCCAATCTAACAAATACATCTGTCGCTAATATGCCATAGGGAATGTGGGTGGTTATATATATGTATATATATTTCTGTTTGGCGCATGCGTCGGTACGCATTTGATAACAATCAAAGATGAAGGAAGAACTCCGAGCGATCTGAGAAAGCGGAAGAGGAAATAAGTCATCGGCCATCGCTCGCGAACCAAATGGAACGCAGATGGACGGATGGTACGCATGCGGATGCCACGATTCGGATTGGTTCGCAATCCACATAAATAAGGACATGCTGGGCATCGAGGACTATCTGACTGATGAAGTTTGCAGTTTAAGCAAGAGAAACGCGTTTCGGTAGCCCTATTTGTGTTATATATTGTTTTATTGCTATATATTAAATCGCCATTTTTTACTAGCCTCTTGACTACTGGTTGTGTATATCAAGTGGATATCGAGTAAACCTTCTCCCAATACCGGTCTTCTGGACTACTGGTGGAATACAATCAGTGAGTATCCAGTGGATATCCACCCATTTGGTGAAAATTCCTGACTTCAGTCCAGCAGGGGATCTATGGAAGAGGTGGGACCATCCTATAAGTGGTCCAAAGCCCAAATACTGAGCCACTTGTTGGGAGGCTCATGAATGTGTGAGTAGATTGATTTCTTTATGATACTGCCATTCCTTCCTTTCCATTGGTATTGTGCCATGTGCCGTTTTTATCTTCCTACTGAGGTTCATATTGCCAATTGAAGTCTGAATACATCAAGCAAACATTCCGCTGATGGGAGGAGCCCCCCATAGAGGCTCAGAGGCGCAAGACTAAGAGCCTATAGGCTCTATATTTGTGAGTGGCCCTTCTCTATTGAGTGTATACTGACATATTTATCCATGTGTGTAACAATACTGCGCAATTAGTTTAATTTTCTCTTATAGTGACTGTGTATTTATACATTGACTTCCAATAAGAATTGTGGCATCATTTGAGAACGGACATCAACCAGATCTATTTCTTGCGCTCCCTTACAATTGAGTTTGTATTTTTTGTTATTTATATAAAGTTGTCAGATCCCCTCTAAGGCCCCGTATAAATTTATATAACATTATCAGACCCATCTAAGTCTCTGTTTTTCTAAACTAAACAGGTTTAAGCTTGTTAGTCTTTCCTCATAACTTAAACCTTCCAATCCCCGCATTCATTTAGTTGCCGTCTCTGCACTCGTTCTAGTGTCTTGTCTTAATATCCTTTCTTAAAACAGGTACCCAAAAATCACACGGCATATACAAGGTGCGTCTTACCATTGATTTATAAAGAGGCAAACTGCTTTGCACTCTGTACTGTAGCAACACACACTTACGTTAATACCATATTGCTGAAGTGTCAAATACCAGGATGATGCACACCATGCAGAGGCGCTAAGCTCCCTCAGGTAAATGTAAATAATTTGACACTTTCATTTTATTATTTTTTATGTAAAAATGAGACAGATGTGTTAGATATATATCTACAGGATGGAATGATTCCTTTAACACTTTCGCTGTGGATGATGTGTGGGGGACGTCCTCGGGTTCGCGTGTTGTGTGCGGAGGTCATCCCCCAAACATCTTGGGGTCTCCGCAGCAAAAGGGGAGATGCCATGCATCCGGGATGAATTCCCGGGGCAGTCTGACTTCCTCGAAGTTAGACCATCCCTATAGAACCCTCCTGGCCACAGCATGGCCTTTCCAATGATACCAAACATAGCCAGGTCAAGTGGAAAAGTAAAAAAAATATATAAAAATGGCGAACTGCCTGCTCTCTGAATAGCCGAATGGTCTCGAAATGTCACTGTACGCTGAATTTCAGTGTCTGGTTACATTTCAGACTTCTCTGAATAACCCCTTAAGTGTGGAACCCCCGGGGAAATGAATGGTGAACGGGAGCATCTACAGCCTGATAGAGTGTGAAACGTGAGATGCCATAATAGTGAAAAAAGCCAACCTTAGCCAAAAGATGATCCAGTAAGAAGGTGACCCCATATTAATGGAACATTGTTAAACGTGAGTCAACGAGAAGAGAGTGAACGTTACGTATTCATTTAGTCCATGGGGGACTACTGTGTTCAATGTGCGTATCCAAAAAGTTTCTCTCTGCAGGAAAGCTTGTGAACGGTTGCCCCCCCTGGCCATGGGGGGGGGGGGGTGAGGTCAATAGCGAAAAAATGGATGCCAGTTCAGAAAGTGTTTAGCTACTGGCTTGTCAGTATGTCCATCCCTAAAGGCCGTCATTGTCGCCGATCGATGCCCCTAATGCGGTCCCGCAAGGTGAGGTCCATTATGCCCACGTATGCCAATCTGCATGGTTATGTGATGAGATAAACAATGTAAGGCGTTGTACAAGATATTCGATGGCATATGCTTAATCGTCTTCCCGTGTGGGGGTGAGGAAAAGACTTACATGTGGTCATATGGTGACAGCTGACGAAACTGAGGCATTTGAAGCATCCCCTTTTATCGATGGGTCCCCTGGGCATGTATGAGATTGTCGGGTCGGTCCGCATAAGTATGTCCCGTAGGTTTCTGACTCGTCGGTAACTTATCAGCGGAGGTTGGTGGAATTGAGTGGGCAGTGCATGCTGATGCTGAAAGATCTGCCAATGTTTCTTGATGGTAGAAGTGATGTCTTTAGCACCCGAATGGTATGTAAGGGGTATAATTATGCGCTGCTCCACTGGAGGAGAGGAGCCAGGTACCAGTGTAGATGAAAATTTCTGCCGTTGCCGTTGCAGGGCCTTCTGCAGGGTCTCGACTGAATATCCCCTATTGAGGAATCTGTGAGACATTTCAGCGATTTGTGCTTCCCTTAGGTGTTCCTCATTATGTGAGAAAAGGGTAGATAAGGCAGAGAAGAAGGAGAGATGGTTGTGAGACAAATGGAGGAGAGAAAAACATTTGAAAAAAGTCAATAATATTAATTAGAAATATTATTTTAATATGAGGGGTACAATTTACGGAAATGGGCTGCCAGGGGGTACTTGGGTCAAAAAAGGTGGGGAACCACTGCCCGAGATGATCGGCGTGTTGAGTAAATGAGGATATTTAATGGCAGATTATAGAGGAATCCATAGCTCCAGATAAAGTCTTACGGATGAAACGCGTCGCGCACTAAAGTACTTATTACTGACTTTTATTATTGTTTGTTTTATTGAGACCCTGTAATGTTTTCATGCTTGCTCGGTGTTCTATTGGGGGCCATCAGTCTGTTGTGTTTGAGTCCCCAGGATGTTTATCCAGCTCGGCCTCTCCAATGGTTTTCTGGAGACAGGGAAGGTGGATTTCAAGTCTGGAATGCTACTGCAGAGGAGGACTACCTGTGAAAGTGAACGGTGACTTCTGGAGCAATTTATGCTGGTTTTCCACAGCTATAAATCTTTTACATTGTGCCGCTCCACTTGTGAATGAGCCGTCTTGCCTTTTGCTTTTAATGTTGTAGCAGATGTGATTACGCTGTTTATTTTATAAAATGTGTTATGGCCTATTGAGCTGGATTCACGGGAATTCTATGCATAGATTTAGCTGCATTTATGGGAGTTATGTACATATATTCACTTGTGTGCTTTCTGCTACTCACCTGTGGCTTCTCTGAAAATAAACTTACACCAAGTAAAGGATTGAAATTTATTGGAAATTTACATTTCATTTAATATGTACAGTACATGTTATTCCTTTTCCAGTTTATCTTTTGAACAAGACAGAACCCATCCCAATCTGTCCTACTGTAACAAGCAAGTCCCATTCACCTCCATCATCCTCTGAAAGCAACCAGCAAAGCCAGAACCCACCCAATCTTCCCAACTGTAACAAGCAAGTCCCCTTCACCTCCATCATCCTCTGAAAGCAACCAGCAAAGCCAGAACCCACCCAATCTTCCCTACTGTAACAAGCAAGTCCCATTCACCTCCATCATCCTCTGAAAGCAACCAGCAAAGCCAGAACCCACCCAATCTTCCCTACTGTAACAAGCAAGTCCCATTCACCTCCATCATCCTCTGAAAGCAACCAGCAAAGCCAGAACCCACCCAATCTTCCCTACTGTAACAAGCAAGTCCCATTCACCTCCATCATCCTCTGAAAGCAACCAGCAATGCCAGAACCAACCCCAATCTTCCGTTCTATATCAAGCAAGGTATTCTTCCATCAACACAATTTTTGTCACATTGTTTCTGCTCCATTAATATTTTATCCTACTACTTTATGTATTTTTTCTCCTTTCCCACCATTTCTCTTAGTTTAACTCTGTGCTTTTTTATCTTTTTTTTCTCAGTCTGTTCTGCTCCTCCTTGTTGTAAATTCCTTCATGCAATGTCCTTCTCTGCAACCTCTGTATTTTCTAACCAACAGTCCCATTCACCTCCATCCGCACATCTGCTGTACCACCCGCCCGATCCACCCAGCCCCTATCCCATTTATATAAGCCCCTTTCCAGCTGCTTCGCTCCTCTCTCGGTTTACCCTTATCAAGCCCAAGCTCTTCATCTGTCATCATGCAGTATCTGCTATACTTGCCCTGGTAATTATCTTCACTCTCCCCCTGCTCCCTATTGTTTCACTTACCTCAGTCCCTTAGATTGTAAACTCTCGGGATGTCTGGCTGATCACTTGTATGAAGTGCTGTTTTAGCAGGACAATTATCCTATGGGCAGAGCCGTCTGTTCCTTGTGTTTTATTATCTATTACGTCACCTGTTCGTGTTTCCCCATTGTAAAGCGCTACGGAATCTGTTGGTGCTGTATAAGTATAACTGTGTCTATTTATAAATGTTTTTCACCTTATGAGTCCTCACATGCTCAATACGAAGAGTCCAGCACGTAAAACATTTCCCATTAAAAGCAATGAATCTAAGCAATTAGGTTTTTATACTGTGTGAATCATTTTATGTCTTGCAAGAGATGAAGCCCGAGAGAAACATTTCCCACATTCATCACATTTAAATGGCTTTTCTCCTGTGTGAGTCACTTTATGTGCTGCAAGAGATGAGGCCTGGGTAAAGCATTTCCCACAATCAGTACAAATGAATGGCTTTTCTCCTGTGTGAATCATTTTATGTGCTGCAAGAGAGGAGGCCCGGCTAAAACATTTCCCACATTCAGTACAAATAAATGGTTTTTCTCCTGTGTGAATCCTTTTATGTTTTGCAAGATTTGACGCCTGGGTAAAGCATTTCCCACATTCCTCACATTTAAATGGTTTTTCTCCTGTGTGTATCCTTTTATGTGCTGCCATAGAAGAGGTCTGGGTAAAGCATTTCCCACATTCCTCACATTTAAATAGTTTTTCTCCTGTGTGAATCTTTTTATGTTTTGCAAGAGAAGAGAAAACAGTAAAACATTTCCCACATTCATCACATTTAAATAGTTTTTCTTCTCTGTGAAGCCGTTTATGTCTTGCAAGATATGAGGAAGTAGTAAAACATTTCCCACATTCCTCACATTTAAATAGTTTTTCTCCTGTGTGAATCCTTTTATGTTCTGCAAGATGTGTGGCCTGAAAAAAACATTTCCCACATTCATCACATTTAAATGTTTTCTCTCCAGTGTGAATCCTTTTATGTTTTGCAAGACTTGAGGACACAGCAAAACATTTCCCACATTCAGTACAAAAATATGGTTTTTCTCCTGTGTGAATCCTTATATGTTCTGCAAGATTTGAGGCCCGGGTAAAGCATTTCCCACATACATCACATTTGAATTTTTTTTCGCGTCTGTGAATCCTTTTATGTTTTGAAAGAGTTTTGCGCAGACTAAAACATTTCCCACATTCATCACATTTAAACTCTGTGTTTCCGGTGTGAATCCTATGATGCTTTCTAAGAGCAATACTGTCTGTAAAATGCTTCCCACATTCAGAGCAGAATGGTTGCTCTAGGGTGTGAACATGTTGGAGGGTAAGGCCCAATTTTGGGGCAGAATTCTCTCCGCTAATCATTGTTGAAAATGGTTGTTTTTCATTGTAACCTGTTTCATGTATCACAGGGTCAGACTCAGAATATGAGACTTTCCCCATTTCAGAAGAAGACGCTGAATGTCCTTTATAAACTGAATTGTGAGTAAGGGGATCTGTATAATATATCCTGTGATCTGGCTTTCTGGATTCTATTAAGGACTCGCTATGGTTTATTTCCACTGGGTTTGGATTGGATTTTACATATTCTCCATTATTATCAGCTGAGCATTCAGTCTGTGTATGTTCTGGGGGTTCATACATGTCGCTGTCTGTGAGATTTCCTTCTCCATATGTGGGTGATTCCTCCTTAATGTCAGTAGATGGATATTCAGTCTGTGTATGTTCTGGGGTTCATACATGTCGCTGTCTGTGAGATTTCCTTGTCCATATGTGGGTGATTCCTCCTAATGTCAGTAGATGGATATTCAGTCTGTGTATGTTCTGGGGGTTCATACATGTCGTGTCTGTGAGATTTCCTTCTCCATATGTGGGTGATTCCTCCTTAATGTCAGATGGATATTCAGTCTGTGTATGTTCTGGGGTTCATACATGTCGCTGTATGTGAGATTTCCTTCTCCATATGTGGGTGATTCCTCCTTAATGTCAGTAGATGGATATTCAGTCTGTGTATGTTCTGGGGGTTCATACATGTCGCTGTATGTGAGATTTCCTTCTCCATATGTGGGTGATTTCCCTTAATGTCAGTAGATGGATATTCAGTCTGTGTATTTTCTGGGGGATCATACATGTCGCTGTATGTGAGATTTCCTTCTCCATATGTGGTGATTCCTCCTTAATGTCAGTAGATGGATATTCAGTCTGTGTATGTTCTGGGAGGGAGAAATGTCAGGATGTGAGATATCTCCTTCTCCATGTGACTCGGATTCTGCCCCTGTATAAGTAGAGGTATATTCAATCTGTGTATGTTCTGGGGTTCATACATGTCGCTGTCTGTGAGATTTCCTTCGTCACATGAGGCCGGTTCCTCCTTAATATCAGGTGAATATTCTGGGGTTCTGTGATTGGATAAATCTCTTTCTCTGGGACGTGTCTTTCTTCAGACGCCAGAGATTCTCGCTCTGTGGATCTTGCAGATTCAGCTCGTCCTTTTCTCGTCTTGTTCAGATCCTTTTCCACATTATTGCTTAGAATTTCACTTCCATTTTCACATCCAATATCCCATAAAGAAACCGGAGCGTGAAATTCACCCCATACAGATTGATCTATTGGAGGAAAATCACATTAACACGTGAGACGTTCATTCAGAACACGTCTATTACACGGCACAGCCAACATTTCAGGGATTATTGGGACACGTTGCTCTGGATTGGACACAAACATTATGAGAATTAATTAAAGCATCTCTTACCCAGGGTAATAACAGGCTGGTGATCCTCCATCATGACGTCCTCATAGAGCTCCTTGTGTCGCTCCACATACTCCCACTCCTCCATGGAGAGATGGACAGTGACATCCTCACAGCGTATAGGAACCTGACACACACAATGACACAGTCACCATCCAGACACATGCCTTGGTGTTAGTGTATAATGTCCCATTCCCAGCCAGCCACCTCTCCAGTCAGCAGACGGATGATCTGATTGCTCAGCTCCAGGATCTTCTCATGGTTTTGCTCATGGATTCCTGAGTGAGGTGGAGGCTCCGTATTGAAGCTTTGGCTCCTGCCGTGTCCTTCTGATATTTGGTGACGACTGCTGTCACTGACCATCTCATGGATCTTCACCACCATATGACCCTAAACATTGACAGTGACCCCAATATAGAGGTATAAACATGTCGCCCCCTGGGCCCCCCGTGCTTTTGTGTACGTATCAGTGTGTTATCTCCATAGTGTGCTGTATGGTGTGCTGGAACCTTTATTTACACATGAATCGACTACTGATCTGCCTCTGAAATGTCTCCTGGGTCACACAGCTCCAGGGGGATTTAATATCAGCAGGAATATGGCGATCTCATGGAATCTCTTACCTCTCCAGTCAGCAGAAAGATCATCTCCAGAGTTAGATCCAGGATCCTCTGGCTCAGCGGATCCCTGGCTGTGTGTGGATTCATTATCACAGGTTACCTGGACGCCCGGATCTTGTGGAGGAACGATTAGAGGAAGCGCAACGTGTCTGGAATTACACAGGAATATTCTGCTCAGTCCTGACCAGGAGTAAAAATACTGACTAAAAAATTAAAAATAATAGGGCTGCAACTAACGATAATTTTCATAAACGATTAGTTGCCTGATTGGATAAATAAAAAGTACAATTTTTTTTACTTAGAAAAAAAAAAACAACCCCTGCCCCTCCTTTTTTATCATAAGCAATTTGCATACTTCTCTCACACAAGGTACACGAGCACCTGGTCAAAGTGATGGACTGATGCTGCGTACACAGCTTAAGCCAGTGTCGATTTCTTCACAAACGCCGCTCCAAGCGCTCAGGTAGACATGATGCATGAAAGCAGAGTGAGAAAGGGGGCACTCCACGCAGCCTGACCACTTTATACTTATAAATTTTATTTTGTGAAATTAGGTCACAAATTGACCGGCAGAGAAGGCCTCGCAGGACCATAAAGCATAACCACATAACAGACATTCGGGACTTAAAAAGGGAGGGGGGGGTCTCAAAAGAAAACATGAATTTTGAAATCCACAGTAGTATTAGAGAGTCATGTAAAGCAAAAAGGACCGCGCAGGGTCAAAACATTAGTACAAGCCAGACATCAGCAAAATCATCCCTAAGTGGGGGGTTACTCAAAACAGAAAAGTAATTTGGCTGCACAGGGCCACAGCCTGTCATCAAGTAGGTGTAGCGCTCACTCCCGGAGGAGCCGCTGAATTTGAACCTCGGGTCAGTCTCCCCGCACTAGGGAATAAATATACTCCAGCACCGTCGTGGATTTTATAAATTATATAGTTTACTGAATAAACTGGCATATAATGAGTAACACGGTATACGTATATATTTTTACAGTACTTCGTAATGCGAGAAACGCTCAGCGGAAAAAGAAAAATACAGCACTTCGTAATGCGAGAAACGCGCAGCAGAAAAGGAAAAAAAATATTTTTAACCCCTTAGTGGTTGGAGTGTGAGTCTCGTACAGGTTATGTCCCAAGGAATGTATGTGTATGCGTGTGTTGGTACCCGGGTACAATATTCAACTGGCCAGTGAATTATTTAGGAGGTATCTTCGACTAGTCACGTTGGGGCCCTGTAGGTTTTGGAACAAACTGCAGCGTGCTTTAGTATTTCACCGTGGACTGGAAGGCCTCTCACCCATCCGCCAGATACTCGGTGCTCCGCTCGACCCAGGACGTCTCTCCGCTCGATTTTGACTGGGGTTCTCTGTGTCACCGGATCCGCTGTCTTGCTCCTCTGTTTCGGCCACAAGATGTCCAGCTCACCGCCTGCACTCCCTGTTAAATCGTCTGCGGTTCTCCTCACTCGGAGTCCTTCAGCTTACTCTGTCTCAGCGTGGGTTACTGGGTCTTCGTTAAATAGGAAGGAAAAAACCCGAAAAAACCTGCGCTCTGGCCTGGTCGAGATCACTTTCTGCTACACTTGCGTCTTGCTCCTCTCACTCCTCGGTGTGCTCTGCCAGCTCTTTCCACGAGGCTGCGGATATCAGTGTCTCTCTCCCACCCACTTCCTGTTCCCGCCCGCAAAGCATGCTGGAAAATGTAGTCCCAATGTTCAGTGTCTTACATCGCGCTTGTCTCCCTCCGGTGGCCAAAAACAAGTACTACAACGACAGGGAATTTAAAACCAGCGCTACATAGGTAACATTGGAAAATAAAGTAAAAAGCAATAGTCATCTTAAAAAGGAAAAAGGGGTGAGGGGGAATGGGGTGAGGCAAAGGCCACAGCTGTGCTGTCCCTGGCACGTTCCCGCAAGCCCAGGAGGACCAAGGAAGGCCAAGGAGGAAAAATGGCACCATGCCCGGGCACTCGGGAGCCAAACCGGGCACCAAGCCACTGGGGTGCCCCAAGACATCCCAATCCTGCCAAAAAAGGAGGGGGAAGAGGGGGGTGGAAGAGAGGGGGTGAACAGTTTCAAGAATAATGGTTACAAAACCGAGCCATCAAGGGTGGGGTGATGGAAAAGAGAAGACCAAAGCTAGAAGGACCGCTACTACTGAGGCCCTCGACCACCACAGGCAACTAACCAGGGTCAGACGTGAAAGATTGTGAAGCCCGAGGCAATCAGCGATCAGGGCCAGGGAGGGCGAGAGGCCCAGGGTTTGAAAAAGTTGCCTTGCCTCTTTCAGGGTAGCCACCAAATGGTATTGATTGTCATGGGTAACACTCAGAGATCCCGATGCCCCCCCTATTGGTTCCTAACCCCCTTGCTCCTCAGGAAAGCAGCTACTTCTCGAAAAAGCTTCAGAGCCAGCAATGTCACAAATGGTAAGTCATTAAACAATGATGGAGTGGAGCCTTCAAAAAGAAGCATAGCCTGTGCCACAGGAGCCAACATCAGACGTTGTTTAGCAGCAACTTCTCCAACAACGGCAACCACATCCCGGGGGGCTGTTGCCATTTTGAAGACCGTTGGAGCTCCCTCAGCCACTTCTAAGACATAGCCGCCAATCGATTAGCATAATCTAGCAGACCATCTGCAGGGATTGACACTGGAATCCCCCATATCGGTACGTTTCATCAGCGGTGACGCGTTTCGAGGGCCTCAATAGCTCTAGACAGGACCTCGACTCCTGCAGCTACTCCAGCCGGGTCGTTAGCAGTTTCTGCTCCGTCACAGAAGTCTCCACCTTTGTCTTGACTGCCGTAACCCAACCAGTGAGCGATTCCACTCTGGCCTTTAGAGAATCAAAGTCCATATGCCACAGAGCTCTCATCTCGTTGAACATGCGCTGAATAGAGGGCAGCAGAGTGTCCCCAGCAGCCGCAGGCAAGACGTGCGAGGCCACCACAGTCGGAGCCGGCACAACAGAGCATGTAGCAACCTCAGGGCGCAGCCCCACAGCAGCTCCCGGTCTCACCCTGCCAGATGTCAGCTTTTAAGCCTTGCTTCTAGGAGCCAGCACTGCCTCTGGCCAGTAAGGCTTGTCCTCCTCCGAGGTGCCCATGTCGGGAGCCTGGCCCATGGGGGAATCCTGACTCTGCCGACACCAGTCTGCACCCAGCGATTCTCAGATATCACACTGCTGGGGGCAGACAAGATTTCTTCCCCGACTTTTTCCCCATACTTGGCATGTAAAAGCAGGGCATTCCGAAACCCTAGGCAGAAGCGGGTGGTCAGGAACTAGAAGCCACCAAAGAGTGTCTGCAGGCGGTAGAGGGTAAGCCCTCAGGAACGCTTCAAGGTCCTGGCAGCATAACGCAGCATCTAGCAGCGCGTCTCAACCTGGCCAGGGTGGCATCGAACGCCCGGAGAGCCAGGCCAGCAGACACACCACAGACCTCACAGTCCAGGCAGGAGGTCTAGTAGGCGTCCGTATTGGGAAATTTACCTAGGCCTCAAAATGGCCACCGGGATCAACAGGGCCTCCACGAATGTTGCTCGGAGGGAGCTGCAGTCACCGATAAGACTCCTGGTACAGGCACCAACAAGCTCCAGGCACTGTGGGGGCTCAGTGAGAGGAAAGGAAGGACCATGAAGGGCAGAAAAGTCATCTGTTTGGTAAACAGAGCTCCAAGAAAGTACGTCTATCCACCTCAGTCTCCAGACTCGGCCTCGCTTGACCACTTAACTTATTAGAGTGTCCCTTTATAATATTTTCATGAACAAACTAAGTGGGTGGAGGGTCCAGAGTTGGAAGGGAGTTTGCTCAAGGGACTTGACCGAGAGGGATTGGGTTGGGGCAAAAGATCGGACCTGAGTGTGGGAGGGAGTTTGTGGGAAGAGACCAGAACGAAAGGGAGAGAATGGATGCTCCAGACCAAAGAAGAGATGTCAGGCAGGTGGAGGTGGTGACACAGGACCCCAGCTTCAGGTAAGGATAAAACTAGGGATGCACCAAAATTTCAGCCACCGAAAATTATAAGCCGAAAATTGTGCTTTCGGCTAGGGCCTGGAGGCCCGGCCAAGCCGGGGGCTCGACTGAGCCTGGAGGCCAGCCGAGCTGCCTGCTCGGCCGGCATCTAGGCTTAGGCGAGCCCCTGGCTTGGCCTGGGCCTAGAGGCCCAGCCAAGTCAGGGACTCGCATGAGCTTTGTCGGGTATTTTCATAGGAAAACAAAATGGATGCCTGTAGGCATTTTGTGTAATTTTTGTATAATCCATTCTTTCTTATAATATCAAAATTTTTCTTGTATTACCTTTCACCCATTTTCAAGACTGGAGTCATATTCTTTTTATAATTTTTTTAAGAAGACGAGTTCATACTAAGTGTAAACTCATTAGGAGGAAGAAAGGAAGAGTTATGTGTGTTTTTTTAAAATTACTATAATTGCAGACATGAAGACGCTATACATAAAGTGTTTCTATTTGATATATATGTAGTAGATAACTGCTAGAGATGTCAAGGAAATTTATAGGCATATGTTTGCTTGCCTTGAATAAAATATATTTTACTAAGGTTTCTAAACACACATCTATATCTATGCACAAGAACACATTTATATATATATATATATATATATATATATATACAGTCAGGTCCAGAAATATTGTAACATCGACACAATTCTAACATCTTTGGCTCTATACACCACCACAATGGAGTTGGAATGAAACAAACACAATGTTCTTTACCTGCAGACTGTCAGCTTTAATTTGAGGGTATGTACATCCAACTCAGGTGAACGGTGTAGGACTTACAACAGTTTTCAGATGTGCCTCCCACTTGTTAAGGGACCAAAGGTAATGGAACAGAATAATCATCCTAAATCAAACTTTCCCTTCTTAATACTTGGTTGCAAATCCTTTGCAGTCAATCACAGCCTGAAGTCTGGAACGCATAGACATCACCAGATGCTGGGTTTCATCCCTGGTGATGCTCTGCCAGATCTCTACTGCAACTGTCTTCAGTTCCTGCTTGTTCTTGGGGCATTTTCCCTTCAGTTTTGTCTTCAGCAAGTGAAATGCATGCTCAATGGGATTCAGGTCAGGTGATTGACCTGGCCTTTGCATAACATTCCACTTCTGTCCCTTCAAAAACTCTTTGGTTGCTTTTGCAGTATGCTTTGGGTCATTGTCCATCTGCACTGTGAAGCGCCGTCCAATGAGTTCTGCAGCATTTGGCTGAATGTGAGCAGATAATATTGCCCGAAACACTTCAGAATTCATCCTGCTGCTTTTGTCAGCAGTCACATCATCAATAAATACAAGAGAACCAGTTCCATTGGCAGCCATACATGCCCACGCCATGACACTACCACCACCATGCTTCACTGATGAGGTGGTATGCTTAGGATCATGAGCAGTTCCTTTCCTTCTCCATATTCTTCTCTTCCCATCACTCTGGTACAAGTTGATCTTGGTCTCATCTGTCCATAGGATCTTGTTCCAGAACTGTGAAGGCTTTGTTAGGTGTTGTTTGGCAAACTCTAATCTGGCCTTCCTGTTTTTGAGGCTCACCAATGGTTTAGATCTTGTGGTGAACCCTCTGTATTCACTCTGGTGAAGTCTTCTCTTGATTGTTGACTTTGACACACATACATCTACCTCCTGGAGAGTGTTCTTGATCTGGCCAACTGTTGTGAAGGGTGTTTTCTTCACCAGGGAAAGAATTCTTCGGTCATCCACCACAGCTGTTTTCCGTTGTCTCCCGGGTCTTTTGGTGTTGCTGAGCTCACCAGTGCATTCCTTCTTTTTGAGAATGTTCCAAACAGTTGTTTTGGCCACGCCTAATGTTCTTGCTATCTCTCTGATGGGTTTGTTTTGTTTCTTCAGCCTAATGATGGCTTGCTTCACTGATAGTGACCACTCTTTGGATCTCATCTTGAGAGTTGACAGCAACAGATTCCAAATGCAAATAGCACACTTGAAATGAACTCTGGGCCTTTTATCTGCACATTGTAATTGGGGTAATGAGGGAATATCACACACCTGACCATGGACCAGCTGAGAAGCCAATTGTCCCATTACCTTTGGTCCCTTAACAAGTGGGAGGCACATCTGCAAACTGCTGTAAGTCCTACACCATTCACCTGAGTTGGATGTACATACCCTCAAATTAAAGCTGACAGTCTGCAGTTAAAGCACATTGTGTTTGTTTCATTCCAACTTTCATTGTGGTGGTGTATAGAGCCAAAGATGTTAGAATTGTGTCGATGTCCCAATATTTCTGGACCTGACTGTATATATATATATATAATGTATTTAATATATAGATAGCAGCACAGGAATAGAATAGATGCTTCTATATTTTATAAGTGTATAACTATAATGGTATATATTTGTTGAAGATTAAGAAGTATTCTGCTGTTTAAAAGTAAAGGAATGTCTGTTCACTGATAAGAAGAAACCTTGAAATAGGCTAGAGAAGGCCGATACTAAATTTTAAAGTGACAGACCAGACAGTAAGTCTTGAAAAATTTAAATGTCCTTTGTCTGAATATAAGGTCTCAGATAAGAGAGGATTGACCTATGACCCATGTAAAAGGTATATTTAATTGTTTTTTAAATCAACACTGCCATCTAGTGTTATATTATGAGTTTGACAGTCCTCATTGGATATCATTGGGAAACAAATTGTCAGGGTAGCACCTGGCATGGGCCATGGTGGGACCCTAAGTTCTAGGGGGAGTCTGAGCCCAGTATGCAGGGGAACCCACACCTTAGTACCTTGATGGAAGTGGATACTGGGTGTTGCCAGAGCACAGTACAATGTAGTAGACAGAAGAGTGGTCAATGGGAGGTCCGAGGTCAGAGGATATCACAAGACGGGGGTCGGTGGGCAAAGCAGAGGGGTCTGGTACACGGTGAATAGAAAGCATATAGGTATGTCTGAACAGATCAGGATATAGACCAATACTGAGGTATTTGCACAGAGGAGGGAAAGGTCCTTTATGGACAAACAGGGGGGTGTGCGTGTGTGAGTGTTCTGGTGCTTGACTTTATTAACCCCTATAAATGCTGGAGGTTACTGCAGACATAAGGGCAGCACCTTTCCTGGAGCTGCTCCAGCAGCGGACATGGTTTCTGACAAGCAGGCATGGTTCCTGACACAAATATGCTAATTAGAAAGCATGTGATAAGTGATGTAAATTACCCTATATCTGTACTAGTCACGGAGAGCATAGTCAGTCAGTTTTATTACCTCACTCATACATTCTCACTCATCTCTCTCATCCATCCCAAAAGCCATGCTCAAGCAGGGGCTCAAAGGGACAGAGACACAAAGAAACTAAGATGGACACATAATTATAATATTCTCACAAGTTCTCACACACTCTCCATTTCAATCATTTACATCCACTGACAGCATTCAATCATTGCTGCTTTAAACAAGAAGTTCGCAGAAAGGAACAGGTAAAGTATGAAAGCAATTTAAGTGGATTTAAATTAGATAAATATACAGTGGCAAGAAAAAGTATGTGAACCCTTTGGGATTACGTAGAGTTTTGCATGAATTGGTCATAAAATGTGCTCTGATCTTCATCTAAGTCACAACAATTTGAAAAACACAGTCTGCTTAAAATAATACAACACAAACATTATATGTTTTCATATGTTTTAAAGGGCAGGACAGCTTTCAGCAACACATCCAATAATATCACACTGATTGGACTCAAGGTTGGCTCACTCCTGGCTCCAATTAGCTCTTGGAGAAGTCATTAGGCTAGGGGTTCACATACTTTTTCCACTCTGCACTGTGAATGTTTACATGTTCTGTTCAATAAACACATGAAAACATATAATGTTTGTGTTGTATTATTATAAAGCAGACTGTGATTTTCATATTGTTGTGACTTCGATGATCAGAGCACATTTTATGACCAATTCATGCAAAACTCCACGTAATCCCAAAGGGTTCACATACTTTTTCTTGCCACTGTATGTATATACAAGTGTGTATATTGCAATGGATATAGACTGAGAGTTATCTCAGATTATCGTTAAATCTGACCTTATGTATTTCTAACCTGCAGTATAGAAATATAATAAGAAGTCTGATAACAAGGATATAAATGTATCCTAAATTATTTGTTGCAGTATATCTATATATAAATTTATATATATATATATATACAGTGGCAAGAAAAAGTATGTGAACCCTTTGGGATTACGTGGAGTTTTGCATGAATTGGTCATAAAATGTGCTCTGATCATCTAAGTCACAACAATTTGAAAAACACAGTCTGCTTAAAATAATACAACACAAACATTATATGTTTTCATGTTTTTAATGAACAGAACATGTAAACATTCACAGTGCAGGGTGGAAAAAGTATGTGAAACTTTGGACTTAATAACTGGTTGACCCTCCTTTGGCAGCAATAACCTCAACCAAACATTTCCTGTAGTTGCAGATCAGACCTGCACAACGATCTGGAGTAATTTTGGGCCACTCCTCTTCACAAAACTGTTTCAGTGTAGCAATATTCTTGGGATGTCTGGTGTGAATCGCTCTCTTAAGGTCATGCCACAGCATTTCAATCGGGTTGAGGTCAGGACTCTGACTGGGCCACTCCAGAAGGCGTATTTTGTTTTGTTGAAGCCATTCTTTTGTTGAATTACTTGTATGCTTTGGGTCATTGTCCTGTTGCATCACCCATCCTCTGCGGAGCTTCAGTTGGCGGACAGATGGTCTTACGTTTTCCTGCAAAATGTCTTGATAAACTCTGGAATTAATTTTTCCATCAATGACAACAATCCATCCAGGCCCGGAGGCAGCAAAGCAGCCCCAACCCATGATAGAAACATAGAAACATAGAAAAATGTCGGCAGATAAGAACCTTTCGGCCCATCTAGTCTGCCCAATTACATGGATACTTTACCTGTATTTATCTTTTGTTTAGGATAGCCTTATGCCTATCCCATGCTTGCTTAAATTCAATTACTGTTTTGGCCTCTACCACTTCTACTGGAAGGCTGTTCCATGTATCCACCACCCTCTCAGTAAAATAATGCTTCCTGATGTTACTTTTAAACCTTTGCCCCTCTAATCTAAGACTATGTCCTCTTGTTTTGCTATTTTGTTTCCTTTTAAATATACTCCCTTCCTCTACCTTGTGGATTCCCTTTACGTATTTAAATGTTTCTATCATATCTCCTCTGTCTCGTCTTTTTTCCAAGCTGTACATGTTAAGATCATTAAGCCTTTCCTGGTAACTTTTCTCCTTCAAGCCGTACACCATTTTAGTAGCCCTTCTCTGAACTCTCTCTAAGATGTCTATATCCTTCTGGAGATACGGTCTCCAGTACTGCACACAGTACTCCAAGTGAGGTCTCACCAGTGCTCTGTACAGTGGCATGAGCACTTCCCTTTTCCTACTGCTAATACCTCTCCCTACACAACCAAGCATTCTGCTAGCATTTCCTGCTGCTCTATTACATTGACTACTTACCCTTAGATCCTCTGAAATAATGACCCCTAAATCCCTTTCCTCAGATGTTGAGGTTAGGACTGTATCAAATATTCTATATTCAGCCCTTGGGTTTTTACGTCCCAGGTACATTATCTTGCACTTATCCACATTAAAACTCAATTGCCACAACTCCGACCATTTTTTAGTTTACCTAAATCATTTGTCTGATCCCTCCAGGAACGTCAACCCTGTTGCAAATCTTTGTGTCATCAGCAAAAAGACATACTTTTCCATTAATACCTTCTGCAATATCACTAATAAAAATATTAAAGAGAATGGGTCCAAGTACTGACCCCTGAGGTACCCCACTGGTAACAAGACCTTGCGCCGAATAAACTCCATTTACCACAACCCTCTGTTGTCTGTCACTCAGCCACTGCCTAATCCAGTCAACAATATTGGAATCCAAGCTCAAAGATTGCAATTTATTGATAAGCCTTCTATGCGGAACAGTATCAAAAGCCTTACTGAAATCTAAATAAGCAATGTCTACTGCACCACCTGTGTCTATTATTTTTGTTACCCAATCATGCTCCCTCCGCCATGTTTTACAGTGGGGATGAGGTTTTGATGCTGGTGTGCTTTGCCTTTTTTCCTCCACACATAGTGTTGTGTTTTTTTTCCAAACAACTCAATTTTGGTTTCATCTGTCCACAGAATATTTTGCCAGTACTGCTGTGGAACATCCAGGTGCTCTTTTGCAAACTTCAAACGTGCTGCAATATTCTTTTTGGACAGCAATGGCTTCCTCCGTGGTGTCCTCCCATGTACTCCATTCTTGTTTAATGTTTTCCTTATTGTAGATCTGTCAACAAAAATGTTAGCATGTGCCAGAGATTTCTGTAAGTCTTTAGCTGACACTCTAGGATTCTTCTTTACCTCATTAAGCATTCTGCGCTGTGCTCTTGCAGTCATCTTTACAGGACGAACATGCCTAGGGAGAGTAGCAACAGTGCTGAACTTTCTCCATTTGTAGACAGTCTGTCTTACCGTGGACACATGAACATCAAGGCTTTTGGAAATACTTTTGTAACCCTTTCCAGCTTCATGCAAGTCAACAATTATTGATTGTAGGTCTTCTGAGAGATCTTTTCTGCGAGGCATGGTTCACATCAGGCAGTGCTTCTTGAAACCAATAAACCCAAAACTGGTGTGTATTTTTAAAGGGGCAGGACAGCTTTCAGCAACACATCCAATAATATCACACTGATTGGACTCAAGGTTTCCTCACTCATGGCTCCAATTAGCTCTTGGAGACGTCATTAGGCTAGGGGTTCACATACTTTTTCCACCCTGCACTGTGAATGTTTACTTGTTATGTTCAATAAACACATGAAAACATATAATGTTTGTGTTGTATTATTTTAAGCAGCCTGTGTTTTTCAAATTGTTGTGACTTAGATGAAGATCAGAGCACATTTTATGACCAATTCATGCAAAACTCTGCCACTATATATATATATATTGGGAGAGCTATTGTGATTGGATTACTAAGTAGGGATTTTATAACCTACAATATAAAAAGCAAAAGATTAGAAGCTTAATTCTCGTTATTAGGGGAGGATCCACTAAATAAGTTTTTCATAATTATTATTCTAAATAGAATAAGTGATTGCTTCATCTTTTTGTTGATCCAGGTAGCACAGATATATATATATATATATATATATATGTGTATACATATATGCATGTATGTATATACAAGATTCTAGCTTAGTTTGAATATTTGTTTGCTGGTAACTACATGTTTTCTTTCCAGAAACGTTTATTAACCATTTATGCTTAGTTACTAATTTGAGATAAAGTAAATGGTACTAACCATTTATGTAGTTACTAATAATTCTAAAAGCTAGAGATCTGTGTGCTGATGGATGTCATGTTTAGAAATTCTTGATCTTTTTATTGTGAGAATAAATTATTTTGTATACGTAATAAATATATATATGTTTTTACCGAGTTTGGTTGTAGTTATATTTTTGTAAACAAAACATATACAAGTGAAAACAGACTTAGGAGACTTTCTGAGAAATATGGGCAAGATAGTTTTATTATAGCTCATATTTTGTATAAATTTCTTATGTGAACAATATCTCTGACAGCTTGAAGGCCGGCCGAGTTGACTGCTCGACCGGCCTTCAGGCTCAGAGGCAGGGGCTCGGGCGGGCCTACCGGCTCAGGTGACTGGTTTTGTTGGGGGGGTGAAGAGCATTGCACATACTCACCTACATTGGCCCCGAGTTCTCCAGCGGTGGCAGTCCTCCTGCATCCAGTGTCCTCTCTCCGTTGGTCGCCGGGATAACGTCACAGAAGCCTTTGACCATGGGTCAAAGGTTTTCATGACGTCATCCCGGCGACCGACACAGAGCGGACACTGGATGCAGGAGGACTGCCATCGCTGAGGACTCAGGGCCAATGCAGCTGAGTATTTGTAGGCAACATATTCACCTACATCCTCCTACTTCGGCCCTGAGCTCCAGCGGTGACAGTCCCTCTGGCTGTCGTAGGCTGCTTGGTCGTAATCCAGGCCCAGGCGAGCCCCTGGCTCGGCTGGGCCTTAAAGGCCAAACTGAGCAGGGGCCTCGGCTGAGGCTGGAGGCCGGCCGAGCAGCCTGCGACAACCGGAGGACTGTCACCACTGGAGCTCAGGGCCAAAGTAGGAGGATGTAGGTGAGTATTTAGGTGCAACCAATCAGCCATCCGAACCTGGGCAAGCTGCTCGGCCGGCCTCCACGCTCAGGCGAGCCCCCGGCTCGGCTGGGCCTTCAAGGCCCAGCAAAACCAGGGGCTCGCCTGAGCCTGGAGCTTGCTCGGCCGGTGTTCGGAATCAGGCGAGTCCCCGGCTCGGCCCGGCCTCCAGGCCCAGGTTCTCATGTCTGATTTTCGGTTTTCGTCGGAACCGATCCCAAATTTTTGGTTTTGGTATCGGCCAAAAATTCCATTTCTGTGCACCACTAGATAAAACAACAGCATTACAGTTCCCTTACCAAGTAGCAGTATCCCAGGGTTTGTGTTATAGCGCTTCTGCAAATGTAAACTAAATAAAAACAAACTGGTTATGTCTGACATAACCTAGAACTAAATCATACGGAGTAAAGCAGCAGCACATCTTCTCCAATCAGCTCCGAAGCAGAACCTGAGGTTATAACATTTAATCCAGTCTGACTCTGAACATTACAGTAGCCTCACAAGCTCAGTCATCATAGATGTCCCGGTGTCACATTTCAGCCCTGCCCCCTGCTGGTGGATGCAGGGATTCCTCTGTTTTCTGGTGTTCAGGCTCTGCAGACCATCTCTATTGGGCTGACAGTCTGTGGTCACATGACCTGTTCAGCCCTATATTTAGGGACAGCAGTACTCTTGCTCCTTGGGTCAGGATAGGTCTATACCTATTAAGTTCCTGCTCCCTGTTTTGCTGAATAGTATTTCTGATTTCTCTGCGTATAACTTTCTGGCTCTGGCTTGGAATATTCTTACATCTGGCCCCTGAAGTTATCTGTCTGGATTTATCGTGTGTGACCTGGCTTGTATTTTTGGACCTCTCTTCTGTATGTGCATAGTTAATGTGCTTTTGCTCAGTATACCTTTTCGTCACAAAATTAATTGCTACTGAGCAGTATCTAGTGTTTTCATTTTGTCTGACCTCCCTAGATGGGAGTGCTAGGATCAGCAGTCATGTTTGCCGTATTTTCAAGTACCAACGAGTTCTGCCCTGCAGGCTGCTGAATACATTCAAGTCTCATTTTGTCCTGTTGAGAATTACTGTGTGTGTTCTCATTCTGTCTACCCTTGTCCTGAACCTGTATTTAGATTTAGAAATTGTACCCAGTGCAGGGTTCCCTTTTGTGCCTGTCACCTGCACTGTCACCTCTTGCTCGGTTTCTGCAAACCTGCCTCAAGGGCTTAAAAATGTACGCTATGAAGGGCCCTCCCTGGCATCTGCCCGGGACCCCCGTGACACCCTGGCAGTTTGGTTTCAGCCCCGGTACAGGACAGGGTTTGCTTTGGGGTGCTGTAGATATGGATCATAGTGTCTGGTATAATCACATCATTGAACTGTCTCGTATCCATCTATCCTGAGCTCTATATATGAGTATACAGGGAATTAGCGGATCCTGAGCTCTATATATGTGTATAGGGGGAATTAGTGGATCCTGAGCTCTATATATCAGTATACGGGGAATTAGCGGATCCTGAGCTCTATATATCAGTATACGGGGAATTAGCGGATCCTCAGCTCTATATATGCGCATACGGGGAATTAGTCGGATCCGGAGCTCTATATATGAATATACAGGGAATTAGCGGTTCCTGAGCTCTATATATGAGTATAGGGGGAATTAGCAGATCCTGAGCTCTATATATGGGGAATTAGCGGATCCTGAGCTCTATATATGAGTATACGGGGAATTAGCGGATCCTGAGCTCTATATATGAGTATACGGGGAATTAGCGGATCCTGAGCTCTATATATGAATATACAGGGAATTAGCGGTTCCTGAGCTCTATATATGAGTATAGGGGGAATTAGCGGATCCTGAGCTCTATATATGAGTATACGGGGAATAAGCGGATCCTCAGCTCTATATATGAGTATACGGGGAATTAGAAAGGATGACCCAATTAAGGGTCAAATGAGTGTAATGGCGCTGATGTTATACTATAAATAGGTCAGATGGATGATATACCAAAATGCAGCTCACCGTTAAGGTGTATCCCTCACCCAACAACAGAAATGACAAGAAAAACAAATACCACAGTATATTCGGGAGCACAAAGAAAGTCTGTCTCCTTAAGGTAATAGTCTTAGGTTCCTTAGGAATCTTCAAAAAGATAGTCTGTCTCCTTGGGGTAGGAGTCTTAAATCCCTTGAGAGTCTTCGGAAGATCTTTGAATCTTTAATGAAATCTTCAATCTCACAGCCAATATGTAATAGAGAAAGAAAAAGGAAAAAACATTTGGGCAATATCGTGTATCATGTGGTTGCCTTTCTGTATGTTCTAAGGTAAAAAAACTCACAAGCATGGAGCTAGATAGCTCAATGGGTATAGGCAGTTGAGTCACTATGGGGGACTCCTCCCTTCAGTTTGGAGACTGAATTGGAGACTAAAAGTAAGAAGCTCTCCAATAACCTAACCAAAAAGGAGTACGTAGGTCTTAAACAACTTAGAGAGGATAAGAACATCATAATTAAACCTGCAGACAAGGGAGGGGGAGTGGTAGTCCTTAATACTGATCAATACCATCAGGAGATGAGTAGACTACTTGATGATCGTAACACTTACCAAAAACTATCTGGAGATCCAACTACTCTAATAAAACAGTTTTTTTTTGAGTACCTACAACGAGGCAAGGACATGGGTATTCTTCACGACAGGGAATATCAATATCTTAAAATGGAATATCCTCATATACCCGTTATTTATTATCTGCCCAAATTACATAAAAATCAAATCAATCCACCGGGCCGTCCAATTGTGTCGGGCATAGACTCTATAACATCTAGAATTTCCGAGTATATCGACCTACTGTTACAGCCTCTAGTAGTGGGCACCCGTGCGTACCTAAAGGATACCATATCCTTGCTCTGTCTCCTTGAGAATGTCGAATGGAAAGACAACTACATCATGGCCACTTGTGATGTGAATTCACTATACACCATAATTCCCCATGATGTGGGGTGTGAAGCGACCCATTTTTTTCTTACAGATTCGGGGCACTTTGAGGCCAGCCAGACAGAATTCATAATTGAGGGCATACGACTCATATTGAACAACAACTATTTTTGGTACAGTTGAGGACTTTTATCTTCAGACGCATGGTACGGCCATGGGGACGAGGTTTGCCCCCAGTTATGCCAACTTGTTTATGGCCCACTGGGAAAATCAGAAGGTTTGGGCTGGACATGACTGGGGGCAGAGCCTCGTCCTTTACCGTAGATACATTGACGATGTGTTGATTGTTTGGGAGGGCAGTCATACCGACCTCACACAATTCATTACCCATTTGAACACCAACTCTGTTGGTATTAAATTAGACTCTACTATCAATACGGACAAGGTCGATTTTCTAGATCTCACTCTTTATGTAGAGAATGGGAAATTACTCACTAGAACTCACTTCAAGGATGTTCATGTGAATGGATACATCGATAGGAAGAGCGACCACTACCCCCCTTGGCTGAATGGTATTCCTAAGGGTCAAATGATGAGGGTCCGTCAGAATTGTGTAGACACGGAGCAGTATCAGTTACAGTCCGAGAAACTCATCCATGAATTTGTAACTAAAGGATATCAAGAATCTACTCTTGATACCATTAAGGAGGATGTGTTGAAGATGGAGAGATCAACTTTATTGGTCAAAAAACAACAGGAAACTCACAAAGAAAACACCACATCTTTCATCCTTGATTATAACATTTATAATAGGGAAATCAGGAAGTCTATAGAAAGACACTGGTCCATTTTGAGGGGTGATTCTATTCTCAATTCAATACTACCTGACAAACGATCTATTATATATAGAGGGGGAAGAAGTGCAGGACGCCAACTAGTTAAAAATCATATTAAAGAAAAGAAATTGGCATCTGAGAATCCGTTTGGAATCCAACCTGGCTTTTACGGGTGTGGTCAGTGTATCGCATGCAGAAAGACATCAAGTAATAAGAGGACCACTCGAAAATTTGTTTCATCTAGAACCAACTCAACTCACAAAATTCACCAGCTTATTACCTGCCATTCCAAGAATGTAGTATATGTATTACAATGCCCATGTGGCAAAAACTATGTGGGACATACATCAAGACCTTTATATGTAAGGATTAATGAACACCTGTGCAACATTACAAGGGGCTATGAGAAACACAGTGTACCTGTTCATTTCCGCGATGTACATGGTTGCAGCCTCACCAATATCGAATTCCTTGCCATAGAGCTAGTTAAACGCAATTGGAGAGGTGAGGATTTGATTAAAAAGCTAACTATGACCGAAATGAGGTGGATCTATACACTTGATACTCTCATTCCAGGCGGCTTAAATGCCGATTTTGAAATAAGTCACTTCCTGAAATAGTAATATTTTCTATCTTATGCTAACACCCATTATATCGACCCATTTCTCTCTCACTTGACTATATACACACATGTGTTATTGAGTGGATGTATGTACATGGGATTCCGATTAGGATTGGCTGAACGGATTTTAGTCTATCACATAACCGTTGTATGCGTATTGACATTTCAAAAAGCACGATACCGGGTGTGCAAGTTGAGCAACACATATGGAGGCATTCCCAATGGAACGCAGGCGCAGGCGTCTGGTGACGGAACGCCGGCGGAAGCGCCTTCAGTGGAACGCAGGCGGAAGTGTTCCTGATGGAACGCATGCGAAGGTGTGTCTCTTTGGAACGCATGCAAAGACGCTTTGTATGGATGCATGTGGGAGGATTCGAGGTGGAACGCACGCCAAATGCGGCGGTATTAGTATCGAAAGGTGTATATATACCACACAATCTATATGGCGGGGCTCATTCGACTGAGGAAGCTTACAGTTCGGTAAGAGAAACGCGTCTCGATGACCCCCGCAATTCATTTATTCATTTTAACGTTTTGTTTTTAAATTTGTTCAATATGTTTTATTAAATAACTTTTGTCCACCACCACCATCTCTACGTCCATACTTAGCATATGCTATTCATTTGCCCACTTCCTTATATCTGCCCACTGGCATCCATTAATACATCTATTGGACGCCAACTACGCATCCAGATAGAGGCTTAGACCCCCTACCAAGCGGTCTATTGTGAATATACGGAACCACCATACAGGAGGTTCCTGTACATGTGAGTACCCCTCTATCGAGTTCTACTCCTCTTTCCCACCATGACGGTATCACGCTATGTATATTTCCTTTGAGGGATATCTGCTGTACAAAATCCATCGAGGTGAACAGGAGAATAAGAATTACCATCACTGAAGGGAGGAGTCCCCCATAGTGACTCAACTGCCTATACCCATTGAGCTATCTAGCTCCATGCTTGTGAGTTTTTTACCTTAGAACATACAGAAAGGCAACCACATGATACACGATATTGCCCAAATGTTTTTTCCTTTTTCTTTCTCTATTACATATTGGCTGTGAGATTGAAGATTTCATTAAAGATTCAAAGATCTTCCGAAGACTCTCAAGGGATTTAAGACTCCTACCCCAAGGAGACAGACTATCTTTTTGAAGATTCCTAAGGAACCTAAGACTATTACCTTAAGGAGACAGACTTTCTTTGCGCTCCCGAATATACTGTGGTATTTGTTTTTCTTATACGGGGAATTAGTCAGATCCTGAGCTCTATATGTGAGTATACGGGGAAATAGCTGTTCCTGAGCTCTATATATGAGTATACGGGGAATTAGAGGATCCTGAGCTTTATATATGAGTAATAATGCAGGGAAGCACCTAACCTACACCGAGGATGGTGCGTCCCACAGAGAACCGTTTTCTGAAGGGATGACAAGTGATTAAACACCCAATTTCAAAATACAACAAAGCACAACTCCTAACAAGGAGAAAAGATTGTCAACCCAAACCACAATTGTGATATCATTTAAAAATTTACTTTTAATAGTAAATATAAAATTGTATCTATATACTATAATAGAGTAAGGCTTTGGCTGTCCGTCGCCAAAGCCCTACTGCGCATGCGCGCGCAACCAGCGGCGGTTGGTTGCGCGCGCATGCAACCGCCGCGGCACGAGCCGGCTGCCGGCTCGCCGCGGCGGTTACACATGCACACAGCAGCCGGGTAGAGGCTGCGCTCGCAGCCTCTACCCGGCTGCCGCGCGCATCCAACCCCCGAGCGGCGAAGGGAAAGTTTCCCCCGCCGCTCGGGGGTTGGATGCGGGCGGCAGCCGGGTAGAGGCTGCGAGCGCAGCCTCTACCCGGCTGCTGTGCGCATCTAACGGGTCCCCCGAGCGGCGAAGGGAAAGTTCCCTCCGCCGCTCAGGGTAGGATGCGCGCAGCAGCCGGGTAGAGGCGCAGCCTCTACCGGCTGCCGCGCGCATCCTACCCCCCGAGCGGCGGAGGGAAAGTTCCCTCGCTTCCGCTTTGAAGGACCCAAGCCCCGGTCACGTGACCGGGGCTTGGGTCCTTCAAAAACAGGAAGCGGGGAAATCTTCACTTCCCTGGCGCCGCTCGACAGGTAAGTATGAGCGCTGGGGGGGCCATATCCACGAGCTGGGGGACCATATCCATGACCTGGGGGCAAATCCATGAGCTGGGCAAATCCATGAGCTGGGGGCAAATCCATGAGCTGAGCAAATCCATGAGCTGGGCTCAAATATCCATGTGCTGGGGCAGTATCCACGTGCGGGGGCAGTATCCACGTGCGGGGGCAGTATCCACGTGCGGGGGCAGTATCCACGTGCGGGGGCAAATCCACGAGCTGGGGGCAAATATCCACGTGCGGGGGCAGTATCCACGTGCTGGGGCAGTATCCACGAGCGGGGGCAGTATCCACGAGCGGGGGCAGTATCCACGTGCTGGGGCAGTATCCACGTGCTGGGGCAAATCCATGAGCTGGGGCAAATCCATGAGCTGGGGGCAAATATCCATGTGCTGGGGCAATATCCATGTGCTGGGGCAGTATCCACGTGCGGGGGCAGTATCCACGTGCTGGGGCAGTATCCACAAGCTGGGGGGCATATCCATGAGCTGGGGGGCATATCCATGAGCTGGGGGGCATATCCACGAGCTGGGGGGCATATCCACGAGCTGGGGCAGTATCCACGTGCGGGGGCAGTATCCACGTGCGGGGGCAGTATCCACGAGCTGGGGCAGTATCCACGTGCTGGGGCAATATCCACGAGCTGGGGCAGTATCCACGAGCTGGGGCAGTATATCCACGAGCTGGGGCAGTATATTCCATGAGCTGGGGCAGTATATCCATGAGCTGGGGCAGTATATCCACAATAGACTGCCCTCTGGGCAGGCTTTACAACTAGTATGTGAATAAAAGAATAGCCAAACACCAGTGAAGTGGTTATTTTCTGAGATATGACAGCCTTGATCACAACAATAAATGGTTCAGGTTTACCAGACCCCTTGATAACTATATAGGTATCAGCTTGCAAATCTTACATTGTAAATTGCATTGATTGCATCTGTTGATTACACCAAATTGCGGACCTTAAGCTGTTAATAATTATATTCATTGATTCCACAGTCCTTTACTCCATGAGATGTATGTTAGGTACCTGTCACATTGAAAGCTTGCAATGCTGCAAGAAAATAGTCAGCTGGTGTGCCGAATTATATTTAAGCGCTAGTTAGCTGCTAAAACATTTCGAATTAAGAGAATTAATGCAAGCATCCATGCTTTCAGCCATTACATCGTTAAACATCACCGAGCAAAATTGAAAGAGTTGTGAATTCAAACAGCCGGCTGTCAGTAGCTCAATTTAATGCCACACAGAATTTGTACCAATGTGGGTGTATATTAACTCCAATGGGTTATTTGAACAAGTGACCAAACAACTTACTCGGTAAACATCCGAAAGATATGTATTGTTCATTGACACAGTTACATCAAAAACATGCCCAACTTAATTAGTAGGAAGTAGTAGCATTAGTTGTGTTCATTGATTACACAATCGTTTTCTGCGTAAGTGGATGTTAAGTATCTATCACATTGAGAGCTTATAATACCTGCAAATAGCAATCAGCCGGTATACCAATTTATATTCTTTGCTAGTAAGCTCTAGGTCGTTACAATTTGAGAAGGTGGATGTAAGCCTCACTACTTCCATCCATAAAATCGTAAATCATCACCAAACATAATTGCAAAGATTGTGAATGAAACCAGCCCATTAATTAAAATAGCCGGGGTTGTTCAGTAGTTCAATTTAATGCCACACAGAAAATTGTTACAATGCAGGTGTATCATAACACCAATGGGTCACATGACCAAACGAAACAAAAAAATGGACATCAATTGGCAGCAAATTGCCATCCGAAAGTATTGTGTGGGCCAAAGACACAGTTACATCACTTGGCAAACCTGCCCAACTAAATTAGTAGGTATCGCAAATATCTTTGTACTTTGACATGGTCATTCATATAGTCACATTGACATAGCATGCTCAACACGCGTTTCACTGCCACCCACTTGGCAGTTTTCTCAGGAGCTAATGAGATTCCTGAGATCAGGATCTCTTTTTATAGCTGAGCAAATTAATTAATTAGGTGATCAGATGGCACATCAATTAGTCAATTATGGATCCCCATTTGCGTTTTGTATATTCATTTGAAAAGTGAATGAGGCGGTGTCATGGAGCTGATGTAACGCTCCATGCTTCAAACCCCAAGAGACTTTATGTTCAATTTATATCGTGTGACTTTAAATATTTTACATCGTTTGGTTTTAGTTTAAATTAGTTTAGTGTAAAATGGCATAACTTTAGTTTTAAATATACTTATATTCCTGTAGGTAAATGTGTTTTTGTATAGCCAGTAAACAAGCTTTACTGCTGTGTAATTTATGCAACAGGGCTTTTCCCCTTATTTGGCTGCATAAGAAGACATAAGAAGTCTGTTTGTCTTTAATCTGATGTGTTAGAACAATAGATTATGCAAATGTATGTGTGAGCTAAAGGCTAAAGAATGTAAAGAATGTTTATTGTAAATACCTATCTGACATAATGTAATTAGCATTTTAGTAGGACGATGTGCATCATTTATGCAAATTATGGCTGTTGGATTTCAGCATAAATGGTGGCGTTTTTGTTCATTAAAAGTCAGAACTCTCAGAGCTCAGAGAGAGAGAGAGAATCCTGTTTTAAAGCATACAGCCGCGTCTGGTGTTTTATTTCAGCGACGCTACACTATATACTCAACATCAGAAGGCACCGAGCGGCCTTCTGGAAATTCCTAACGGCTCCAGGGCAGAGGAACAGAAGCAGGTGGGTCAAGCTGCTCGAGGCGCTGAGGACAGCGCTCCCAGTAGCTGGGCTGACCGCAACGAAGGGGTGTCTGGAGAGTCAGGACAGGCGGAAGAGAACATTTCTGTCACAGGCGGGTCAATGTGGATACTTTTCTGATCGTATGGTACATCAAAGGCAAACGGTATCTAACTGGCACAAACTACTTATATGGCTGAAAATTCATGTAGAAGAGTAGCGCCAGACTTCAGTTAGTAGTTGTGTGTTATTCTAAAATGCATATCATGTCAAAGAGTGCCTTTATGTATTAATAGGATAAATGGATTGGGAATAGATTGTGGGAATGAAATATAAAAATTTATAAATCAGAGTGCCTCTGGTCACTGACTGTAATCCCATCATGATTGGGTACTCATATGGTTATATTAAATGTGACATTATCTACGTGTCGCCTACTCCTATGGTATAATAGGAATTAAACAATAGAAAAATTTAAAAAATTTGTGAGTAATGTGCTGGATATTTGTACAGAGATTCCATATCATGTTCCTATAAAAGGAGTAAAACTGAAGCCTTCATTAAGTCCCATCGGATTAAGTGTTTTGAGCTGGTAAATCCAAAAGCTCTCACGTCTCCTCAAAAATAGATCATAGTCACCTTGTCTTTGTGATTTATTGACTTTTTCGACCCCACAAAATTTGAGGGCATTGTAATCAGTGTTATGTTGCTGTAACACATGGCGAGCCACTGGGGTATCATGCAGATTTTTTTATAGAACGAATATGCTCCAAGATTCTGTTTTTAAAACATCTGAAGGTTTTACCTACATACATCATTCCACATGTGCGTGTGATGGCATATACCAAACCTTTAGTGTTACAGTTGAAAAAAGATTTAATAGGCTGTTGAACTGTGCCTTCCGAGTTTTTAATTTTATCAGAATTTTTTTGTCCAAATTTACACGCACTGCATCTACCACATTTATATGTTCCCAATAGTGTATTAGTGAGCCACGTTGATCTCTTTTTCTTGGTGTCATAATGGCTCCGGACTACGTTATCTTTAATATTGTGGCAACTTCGTGCGGTAACAGTTGCATGGGGGGGGGGAAGTACTTCTTTTAAATGAGGATCCCATATTAGAAGAGGCCAGTGTCGTTCCATAATGGTTTTAATATTGTGCCAGCCTTTATCATAGTTGGCAACGCATTTTATGAGGTTATTGTCCTCTGTCTTTTTATTATCTTGCAGCAGAGAGTCTCTTGGAACATGAAGTACTTTTTGAAATGCTCTTTTTAGAAGTTTGTTCGGAAAGCCTTTAGCTTTAAAATGTTCTCTGAGTTCTTTAGCACGTTCGACAAACTCTTGATTATCAGAGCACGTCCTCTTCAACCGCAAATACTGGCCATATGGGATGCCAGGTTTTAATGGTAAAGGGTGAAAGCTGTGCCAATTCAGAAGGCTATTTGTAGCCCTATCTTTCTTATAAATAGTTGTTTTTAAGATGGTCTTACCTACCCCATTATTTTGTTTAGAAATCAAAATGTCCAGAAAATTCAGTTTTTGGGATTGTATTTCTCCAGTAAATTTCAGATTATACAGATTATGATTAAGGAAGTTTTTAAAGTTGTTAAATTCATCCTCTGTGCCTTCCCAGATGACCATAATGTCATCTATGTATCTTTTCCAAATGGCAATTTTTGGAAGAAAAGGATTGATTTGTAAATTATGAACCATTTCCTCCTCCCAAATTCCCAGATATAAATTGGCATAGGTAGGGGCACAGGGACTTCCCGTCACCGTCCCCCGTAACTGGAGGTACCACTTGTTGTTGAAAAGGAAATAGTTATGTGTCAGGATGAAGCGAAGCAGTTTAACCACAAAATTAATCTGTTGTACCGGCATATTATATATTATAGTATATTGTAGATACTCGAGTATACCGCTAGATTTAGGTGACAAAAATTTACTTTAAAATTGGAGGGGTCGCGTTATATTCGAGACATCTGCATCGCGGGTAAAAAAAAAAAAAATTGCCTTGCTCTGGATCGCAGGTCTCCGGTAGTCTCACTAAAGTAAACGCGGGTTCTCTGATGTTTGCAAACACTTCAGGAACTCCTGGATTCGGGAGAGGTGGGATCCATCATGGCTTGAGGGCATGCTTGGTTTAAGCCAGTCTTTCACCTCACTCGCCTCCGCCGGCCATCTAATCACTAGTAGAGAAGACATGTGGCTGGTGGCTTCATACTTAGTTACAACTGCAATCATTCTAGAGCAGAGCACCCTGACCTGACTGTGTTACGAGAACCTGGAAGGATTTTAATTGATTACGGTACAGTAAAATTTTGCTCGTCGGGTTATATTCGAGTCTTGAGTATTCTCTCATTTCCATAATAAATCTCTATCCATCGCGTTATATTCGGGTCGCACTATACTCGAGTATCTACGGTATTATGATTTGTTAAATATGACCTAACGTTTTGTAAACCCTGGTCATGTGGTATACAGGTATATAGCGATTCCACATCTAAGCTGCATAAATATGCAGATTCTGACACAAATGTGTCTTTGATGAGGTTTAAGGTTTGTTTGGAATCACATAGGTGAGATGGTAAATTAGTGACATATTTCTTTAGGAGGTTTTCCAGTTATTGGCTGCAGTTTTGCTTTAAATTATTGATACCAGAGACAATTGGCCTACCGAGGTGGTTCCCTTATTTTTGTGTATTTTGGGGATAGTGTAGAAAGTGGCAATCATAGGATTTTTTGTATCTAGAAATTTAAATTCTTGTTCGGTAAGTAAGCGGTCTTCAAATCCCTCTCATAATAGTTGATGCAGTTCAGATTGAAACAATTTCGTAGGGTCTGAAGTCAATACTTTATATGTGGTTAGATCTTTTAAGACTTCTGTCGTCATTCGTTCATACCCTTCCTGTCATGTTTCGACCCTGCCCCCTGGTGGTGAAGGGCCTCCATGTCTGTATTCCCCTGTGGTTGTGTTTGGCCGTGCTGTCTGGGGCTGTTCTGGGGTTCTGATGTGATCTCCTAGTCTGGGGTCACATGGCCCAATCACACAGACCCACTCCCTATAAATATCCCAGCAGCACAGAGCCTCATTGACGGTTTGTGGAGTTTCATGGTGGTTCTGTCTAGCTCATGTTCCCTGTGTTGCTGCTAAGCATTTCTGTCTCATTGTACTCTGGTTTTGACCTCGGCTGTGTCTCCTGACGATCCCTTCTGCCCACTCCTGGTACTCTGTATGCTGATCTGTTGCCAACCACTGCCTGTATGACAATTCTTGAATGTTTCATGTACCTTGTCTGTCTTAGTTTAGTATATATTTAGAGGCCGCTTATAAGGACCTCTTTAGTGTAGTCTGTCTGTTTGCCTTGATATATCTCTTGTCCCTTTGTCTCGGTATGTTTCCTGCATAGTGCTGACGTGGAGTCCAGTTCCCGTATCGCCAAGTCTGTCTGTTTGTTGACTGCCCTGCAGCCTGCTCAATTCACGGATTGTCAGGCGAATCATTGTGTTTCCGAGCGTGTCCTAAGTGGTCTGTCGGTCTTGAAACCTTCGGAGCTTAGTGGCAATTCAGTTCTGTTTTTTGGTGCTCCTTGGTTTTGAAGAAATTAGTCTGTCCTTGTGTCCAGTCAGTAACTCACCAGCCTTAAGGGCTTAACTCCTTGTTCCTCCTAACCACCACGATGGCCCAAGCAGGGGCCAACCGTTACACTTCCCTTGCCATAACCACAATATTCCCCCTCTTGACTGACGATTTTATGATGATCTCTTCATTTGATTTTAATTCTTTCAATGCTAGTCGTTGTTGTTTAGAGAGATTGTCCACTATCTCTAATTCAATCTCCCTTGGATTGATTTTTTTTCAATTTCATTGCATACCAGATTCCAAAATAAATCGATATTTTCATATTGTTTAATTGATGGCGTAAAAGTACTTTGTGTTCTTAGTGAGGTATGTATGATTTGATTCCTATTGTCCTCATTATCTTCTTTTGATCTTCTTTTACTGTGAGTCCCAGTTGTTTCAGTCTGTTTTGTTCTTTTATTGCGTGATGTTTATGTAACCAAGTTTTCTTGCGAACAGATTGATAAATTCACCTGGGTTAAAGATGTCAAACTGTGGGGTGGGTACAAATGTCAGACCTTTCTGTAATACTTCAACATGAAATTTAGTCAACGGAAATTTAGATAGATTTAGAACTTCATTCAGTCTCACGGTTCAAAACTGTTTGCTTCTGGTGAACCTCCTTTTGAAATCTCTGTTTCTCCCCTCTTGCGGTTCTTCTAAAAAAAAGACACATTTTTCTGAAGAATGCTTTTGGAAGCGCTTGACTGTGCTTGAGCTCTATCTGTATCGGAATCAGATGTATCTCCTTCACTAGTGGAATAATTTCAGCGTCTTGTGCGATTTGTGTTTCTTGCTGGTTTAACCCTTTCACTGCTGAGGACGTGTGGGGAACGTCCTCATTGACTCCTAAGGGAAGAGCATGGCTTTTCCGATGATACCGAATATGACCATATTTAAAAGTAAAGAAATAAAAAAAAACACATTTCTTTTTTTTATTATTATTTTTAAGACGTGAAATGGCTCAGCAGTGAAGGGGTTTAAAAACCTTATTGGATTTATAGTCCTGCAAATCGCGCATAAATTTCTTATGTTTCCTCGTTTTAATCTCAGTTTCAAAGTGTTCGGTTTGTAATTTGAATTTTGCTTCAAGTTGACCAAACAATGGATCTTTTTTATGTGTATTGATCGCATCTACACCTTGTTGTACTTTCTCTTTCAACTCACTAGTTGACGGTTCTTCGTATTTACAAATAATTTCCATAAATGTTCGTGAGCACAAGACAGCTGCTGCTTCCCACTCTTCTTTAAACCCAGGTTTATTAATGTGTGTAGCTGGAGGGGTATAGATTCTTAACCCCCTGGGTACCATATCTTTCTTTAGCTAAAGACAGCGCCTGTCCTCTTTCTCCTGCGCCCTCTGGAACGCTCGCTCTGTGTGCAACAAACTCACAGCAATCCATGACCTCTTCCTTTCAAACTCCTTCAACCTCCTAGCTTTAACTGAAACCTGGCTAACTCCCTCTGACACGGCCTCCGTTGCTGCTCTCTCACATGGTGGTCTACACTTGAGCCATACCCCCAGACCGGGTGAGAGAAATGGTGTCGGGGTCGGACTCCTGCTCTCTCCCACCTGTACCTACCAGCATCTCCCTCCACCCCCATCCCTCTCCTTCTCCTCCTCCTTCGAGACACACTGCATCCGCCTGTTCTCTCCTCTGGCTCTCAGGGTGGTAGTCATCTACCGCCCACCGGGACCAACCTCCCAGTTCTTTGACCACTTTGATACCTGGCTTTCTCACTTCCTGTCTTCTAATCTTCCATGCCTAATTCTCGGGGTCTTCAACATTCCCATTGACGATCCTTCCGCCCCTGCTGCCTCCAAACTTCTTTCACTCACGTCCTCCCTTGGACTCACACAATCCTCCCTCCTCCCTACCCACCGCGATGGTCACGCTATTGACCTTGTCTTTTCCAACCTCTGCTCCATTTCTGAGTTCAACTGTCGCCCTTTCCCCATCTCTGACCACCACCTTCTCTCTTTCAACCTATCTGGACTTCCTAAACACCCTACTCCCCCACCCCGCACACACACTCGCAGAAATCTACATGCTGTGGATCCCCATCAATTCTCCAATCTACTTCACCACCTCCCTCACACCTCATCCTTCACCTGCCCTGATGCTGCCACTAATCACTACAACACTACTCTTATCTCTGCTCTAGACACTCTTGCTCCTCTTCGACTCTGTAAGGCCCCACGTCGCCAGCTTCAGCCCTGGCACACCCTCCAGACTCGCTACCTGCAAAGATGCTCCCGCACTGCAGAGCGTGCCTGGAGGAAATCCCGCTCTGAAGCTGATTTTGTTCACTTCAAGTTTATTCTCCGGTCATACACCTCTGCCCTCCACTTGGCCAAACAATCCTTCTTCTCATCTCTTATATCTACGCTGTCCTCCAACCCTAAACGGCTCTGGTCCACCTTCAACACCCTCCTCTACCCACCTGCACCTCCCCCACAGCTGCCTTCAGCGCTCAAGACCTGGCAGACTACTTCCTCAGTAAAACTCTAACTATCAGAAGCAACATCCCAACACAAGATAGTTATCTGCCACCTCCACTCCCACAGGTCCCCTCTGCCACCCTCTGCCACTTCCTCCCAGCCACTGAGGAGGAAGTCAATTCCTTATTGTCCTCCTCACATCTCACCACGTGCCCGCTCGACCCCATTCCCTCACATCTAATTCCTCCCCTCTCCTCCTCCCTCACCCCTGCTCTCACACACATCTTCAACCTATCTCTCTCCACTGGCTCCTTTCCATCCGCCTTCAAACACGCGCTAGTTACCCCTTTACTAAAGAAACCATCCCTAGATCCCAACTCTCCATCCAACTACCGCCCTGTATCCCTGCTTCCCTTCACATCAAAGCTCTTAGAAAAACTAGTCTTCAACCGCCTCTCCCTCTTCCTGTCCTCCAATTCCCTACTTGACCCCCTGCAATCTGGCTTCCGTCCCCTACACTCAACTGAAACTGCCCTCACCAAAGTCACCAACGACCTCCTAACGGCTAAAAAACACGGCCACTATTCTATTCTCATCCTCTCAGGGATTAAGTCTAATTGGGAAATCACTACACTAACCAATTATTATTATTATTATTATTATTCTTTATTTATAAAGCGCCAGCATATTCCGCAGCGCTGTACAATAAGCACAGTATAGACAGGGTTACAATACATTGAACAACATTTGACAAACAGTACAGGAGGAGATGAGGGCCCTATTCCCGTAGGAACTCACAATCTAGGAGGGTTGGGGTTGGAAACAGGAGGAGAGGACTGTAAGGTGAGAGTGATTGATGGTTGCGTCAGTGAGTTGGGTGGTAGGCTTCCCTAAATAGGAATGTTTTCAGGGAGCGTTTGAAGGAAGAGAAGTTAGGGGAAAGTCTGACAGTACGAGGGAGAGCGTTCCAGAGAGTGGGGGCTGCGCGTGAGAAATCCTGCAGTCTATCATGGGAAGAGGTGATGCGGGGAGAAGCTAGGCGCAGGTCACTGTTTGACCTTAGGGAGCGGGCTGGGGTGTATTTGGTGATTAGTGAGGACAGGTAGTGGGGAGCTGAGTTAGTGAGGTTTTGTAGGTAAGGATAAGGATTTTGAACTTAATTCTGCAGTGGATGGGGAGCCAGTGAAGGGACTCGCAGAGGGGAGCGGCAGAGACAGAGCGGCGGGTGAGGTGAATTAGCCTGGCGGAGGCGTTCAGGATGGATTGTAGGGGGGAGAGGCGGGACAGAGGGAGGCCAGATAAGAGATTATTGCAATAGTCAAGTCAGGAGATTACCAGGGCGGGTATGAGTTGTTTTGTGGTGACAGCGGTAAGAAATGGCCGAATTCTGGAAATATTACGCAGTTGGTATCGGCAGGAGGAGGAAAGAGACTTGATGTGGGGGATGAAGGAAAGAGCATAGTCAAGTGTAACTCCAAGACAGCGCACTTGGTTTGATGGGGAGATGGTGATACCCTCCACTGTGATAGAGAAGTCAGGAGGTGGGGAGGCATTGGAGGGGGGAATAAGTAGGAGCTCAGTCTTTGACATGTTGATCTTTAGGTGGTGGGAGGCCATCCAGGAGGAGATGCCAGATAAGCAGTCACTGACTTTGGAAAGGACAGGGGGAGAGAGATCAGGGGTAGAGAGATAGATCTGAGTGTCATCAGCGTAGAGGTGGTAATTAAAGCCAAAGCTGTTGATGATTTTGCCCAGGGAGGAGGTGTAGATGGAAAAGAGCAGAGGACCAAGGACAGAGCCTTGAGGTACACCAACAGATAGAGGCAATGAAGAGGAGGAGTTACCAGCAAAGGACACACAGAAGGACCTGTTGGATAAATAGGAGTCAACCCAAGCGAGTGCAGTGTCACCGAGACCCAGAGAGTTGAGGGTCTGTAGAAGGAGGGGGTGGTCAACAGTGTCAAAAGCAGCCGAGAGGTCAAGCAGGATGAGAATAGAATAGTGGCTGTGTTTTTTTAGCAGTTAGGAGGTCGTTGGTGACTTTGGTGAGGGCAGTTTCAGTTGAGTGTAGGGAACGGAAGCCAGATTGCAGTGGGTCAAGTAGGGAATTGGAGGACAGGAAGAGGGAGAGGCGGTTGAAGACTAGTTTTTCTAAGAGCTTTGATGTGAAGGGAAGCAGGGATACAGGGCGGTAGTTGGATGGAGAGTTGGGATCGAGGGATGGTTTCTTTAGTAAAGGGGTAACTAGCGTGTGTTTGAAGGCGGATGGGAAGGAGCCAGTGGAGAGAGATTGGTTGAAGATGTGTGTGAGAGCAGGGGTGAGGGAGGAGGAGAGGGGAGGAATTAGATGTGAGGGAATGGGGTCGAGCGGGCACGTGGTGAGATGTGAGGAGGACAATAAGGAATTGACTTCCTCCTCAGTGGCTGGGAGGAAGCGGCAGAGGGTGGCAGAGGGGACCTGTGGGAGTGGAGGTGGCAGATAACTATCTTGTGTTGGGATGTTGCTTCTGATAGTTAGAGTTTTACTGAGGAAGTAGTCTGCCAGGTCTTGAGCGCTGAAGGCAGCTGAGGGGGGAGGTGCAGGTGGGTAGAAGAGGGTGTTGAAGGTGGACCAGAGCCGTTTAGGGTTGGAGGACAGTGTAGATATAAGAGATGAGAAGAAGGATTGTTTGGCCAAGTGGAGGGCAGAGGTGTATCACCGGAGAATAAACTTGAAGTGAACAAAATCAGCTTCAGAGCGGGATTTCCTCCAGGCACGCTCTGCAGTGCGGGAGCATCTTTGCAGGTAGCGAGTCTGGAGGGTGTGCCAGGGCTGAAGTTGGCGGCGTGGGGCCTTACAGAGTCGAAGAGGAGCAAGAGTGTCTAGAGCAGTGATAAGTGTGGTGTTATAGTGATTAGTGGCAGCATCAGGGCAGGTGAAGGATGAGGTGTGAGGGAGCTGGTGAAGTAGATTGGAGAATTGATGGGGATCCACAGCATGTAGATTTCTGCGAGTGTGTGTGCGGGGTGGGGGAGCAGGGTGTTTAGGTAGTCCAGATAGGTTGAAAGAGAGAAGGTGGTGGTCAGAGATGGGGAAAGGGCGACAGTTGAACTCAGAAATGGAGCAGAGGTTGGAAAAGACAAGGTCAATAGCGTGACCATCGCGGTGGGTAGGGAGGAGGGAGGATTGTGTGAGTCCAAGGGAGGACGTGAGTGAAAGAAGTTTGGAGGCAGCAGGGGCGAAAGGATCATCAATGGGAATGTTGAAGTCCCCGAGAATTAGGCATGGAAGATTAGAAGACAGGAAGTGAGAAAACCAGGTAGCAAAGTGTTCAAAGAACTAGGAGGTTGGTCCCGGTGGGCGGTAGATGACTGCCACCCTGAGGGCCAGAGGAGAGAACAGGCGGATGCAGTGTGTCTCGAAGGAGCAGAAGGAGAGGGATGGGGGTGGAGGGAGATGCTGGTAGGTGTAGGTGGGAGAGAGCAGGATTCCGACCCCGCCACCATTTCTCTCACCCGGTCTGGGGGTATGGCTCAAGTGTAGACCACCATGTGAGAGAGCAGCAACGGAGGCCGTGTCAGAGGGAGTTAGCCAGGTTTCAGTTAAAGCTAGGAGGTTGAAGGAGTTTGAAAGGAAGAGGTCATGGATTGCTGTGAGTTTGTTGCACACAGACCGAGCGTTCCAGAGGGCGCAGGAGAAAGAGGACAGGCGCTGAGGGATTATGGGAATGAGATTGCTGGGCTTGCAGGGAGGTGATTTATGTGCGATGGAGATAGGATGAGAGGGAAGTATTGGATGTGTTGTGGGGCCAGGGTTAGGGGATATGTCACCTGCATAGAGTAACAGCAGGAGGGTGAGAAAGAGAAGGTGGGAATGGGATTTGTGTGAGTGGGACTGATTGGCAGCACGAGAGATAGAGGGAGACCATGTTCTGAGGAAACAAAGGAGCTTATGCGAGGCCATCATGTGGGACGAGAGGAGGGAGGGAGAGAAGCAGATAGTGTAGGGGTCGGTGGTAGAGGGGCAGGAGTTCCATTTAAGGAGAATGGTAGAAGTAAAGAGTAGAAGCGTGAGAGAAAGCATGATATAGACGTGTGTTTACCCAGAGTAAAAAGTGGGCCTTGCAGTTCCTTCCTCCAGTCCCGCAACTCCAGGAAATCAACTCTAAACTTCCACTTAAGAATGCCACTTAACTCCAGGAAATCAACTCTAAACTTCCATTTAAGAATGCCACATAGGGATGCCACAAGAGCCAAGGCTCACTGGAGCCAGTCTTAGCTGTTATATAGGGCAGACTGATTGCATTCAGGCAGCTAAAAGGTAAACTGAGCGCTATATATGAGTATACCGGAATTAGCGGATCCTGAGCTCTATATATGAGTATACGGGGAATTAGTGGATCCTGAGCTCTATATATGAGTATACAGGGAATTAGCGGTTCCTGAGCTCTATATATGAGTATACGGGGAATTAGTGGATCCTGAGCTCTATATGAGTTTACGGGGAATTAGCAGATCCTGAGCTCTATATTAGGGGTCGACCGATTATCGGATCTACCGATATTTTGGGCCGATTTTGGGGTTTTTTGAATTTATCGGTATCGGTGTTCAAGTCCCCGATATTACCGATTTCTACTTGCCGCTCCCCAGCGCGCTCGGTCACTGCAAAGCGCATGTGATGTTCTTGTTCCGTTGCAGGAGAAGCCGACCAATGAGGAGCTACGCCGCCCACCACATGGTCCTCGTGTCAGCATATCCGGAAACCCTGCCCCTGCATGCAGATCTCGGAGAGAGCAGGGTAAGACCCGGTCACCGGCCTGAAAAAAAGGTTTACTGTATGTTTAACTGTATATATCGCTAGCTGGCTGTCTGTTCCTTTTTAAGTAATTACAACCAGGGTGTGCTGCTGAGTGCTCTGCTCCCTTCACTAGCCCCACGCAGTCACGCACTAACCAAACCACTAGCTGCAGCAGCTCCCCCTCCTTCCTCAGCTCCATCTTTAAAGCCCCGTTGCTCCGTCCACTGACTCCATCCATAATAAGCAGTTACGGCCCGGGACACAGCACTGCAACCCAGAGCTCAGCCTGACCTGAAGCCCCCTTAAACACAGCCCTGGAGTTGAACCTGCAGCAGGTGAAGAAAAAATGGCCCACAGCTGTGTGTGTATACTGCAGTCTGAGAGTGTACACACATAGCTGTGGGCCATTTTTTCTTCACCTGCTGCAGGTTGAACTTCAGGCAGGGCTGTGTTTAAGGGGGCTTCAGGTCAGGCTGAGCTCTGGGCTGCAGTGCTGTGTCCCGGGCCGTAACTGCTCATTATGGATCTAAATAAGCAATGTCTACTGCACCACCTGTGTCTATTATTTTTGTTACCCAATCAAAAAAATCAATAAGATTAGTTTGGCATGATCTCCCTGAGGTAAACCCATGTTGTTTCTGATCCTGTAATCTATGTGTTTTTAGATGTTCAACAATCCTTTCCTTTAACATGGTTTCCATTAATTTTCCCACTACTGACGTAAGACTAACTGGCCTATAGTTCCCAGATTCCTCCCTACTACCCTTCTTGTGAATGGGCACAACATTTGCTAATTTCCAGTCTTCTGGGACGACTCCCGTTAGCAAGGATTGGTTAAATAAATCTGTTAACAGTTTTGCTATTACATCACTGAGCTCTTTTAATAATTTAGGGTGGATCCCATCAGGCCCCATTGACTTATTTGTCTTTACTTTAGACAGCTGCTGTAGAACCTCCTCCTCTGTAAACTGATATGTAATTGTCTCGTTAGTGTTTCCTCCTAACTGAGGTCCCTTTCCTTCCTTTTCTTCTGCAAAGACTGAACAAAAATATTCATTGAGGCAGTCAGCGAGACTTTTATCCTCTTCTACATACCTTCCTTCCTTTGTTTTTAATCTAACTAATCCTTGTTTTACTTTTCTTTTCTCGTTTATGTATCTAAAAAATTTTTGTCCCCCTTTTTTACTGACTGAGCTATTTTCTCTTCTGCGTGTGCTTTGGAAGCTCTTATAAATTGCTTTGCCTCTTTCTGCCTAATCTTATAGGTTTGCCTATCTTCTTCACTCTGAGTTGTTTTATAATTATTGAATGCTGTCTTTTTGTTCTTCACTATTTTGGCCACTTCTGCAGAGTACCACAGTGGTTTCTTCCCTTTTTTGTTTTTGCTAACAAGTCGAATGCAATTGCCTGTGGCCTTCAATAATGCTTCTTTTAAATAATCCCATTTCTCCTGGACTCCCTTTAAACTCCTCCAGTCTGATAATGACTCCTTCACACAAAATCTCATTTTAGAAAAATCAGTTTTTTTAAAGTCTAAAACTTTAGTTTTTGTGTGGTGCGGCTCCATCTCTGTTCTTATATTAAGCCATACTGACTGGTGATCACTAGATCCCAAATTTTCACCTACAACAACGTCCGATACCAAACATCCATTTGTGAGTATTAAATCCAATATGGCCTCTTTACGGGTCGGCTCCTCAACTACTTGTGTTACTTGTGTTAGAGATAATCCCAGTAGGGAGTTTAGAATATTTGTACTCCTGGTGCACCCAGCTGTTTTGGTTTTCCAGTTCACATCAGGAAGATTAAAGTCCCCCATGATAATAACTTCCCCCTTCATTGCCATTTTGGCTATTTCCTCAAGCAGCAGATTATCTAGCTCTTCTACTTGTCCAGGGGGTCTATAGATCACACCTACACGAGCTACTGTATGATTGCCAAATGTTAGCGTAACCCAAACTGACTCTATGTTCACCTCGCTCACTTTTATTTGGTTCGTTTTTATGTTGTTTTTCACATACAGGGCCACTCCTCCTCCTTTCCTACCTTCTCTGTCTTTTCTATATAAAGAGTACCCCGGTATTGTTATGTCCCAGTTATTTTTCTCACTGAACCATGTCTCAGTAACCGCAACTAAATCTACTTTTTCAGCTGCCATCATTGCCTCCAGTTCATTGATTTTATTGACTAAACTGCGAGCATTTATAGACACGACTCTGAGCTCGTCATTTTTTCCCCCGCATGTTGCTTGCACCCGCCGATTTAGTTTTGGGGGACAATCAGGCAGATTGTTTTTTACCCTTTTGTCCCCCCCTCCTAGTTTAAATATTTCTTTGTGAAACCTTTGAACTTCTCACTGAAAACATGCTATGAGTAAGATGCAAACCATATTTTTTATACAGTTCCTTTCTGCTCCAATTAGAGCTATCATGGGACACAAAGCCAAATCCTTGCTCTCGACACCATTCCCGAAGCCACAAATTAAATTCCCTATTGCGCATCTGCCTATCCTGAATGTTATGCACAGGCAAAACTTCAGAGAATGACACAGTGGACGCAATCTGCTGTATTTCAACTCCAAGAACACAAAAATCCTCCTTAATCTCAGAAACCTGATTGCTAGCCAAGTCATTTGTCCCTAGATGGACTAGAACATCCACTTCCCCTTGCTGCTTTGCTTGTTTGACAATATTGAGAATACGTCTCTTGTCTCTACGAGCAGTAGCCCCAGGAAGACATCTCACCAAACCACTACTCTCCAGCTCAACACCTCTTATGATAGAATCACCCAGCAACAATTGCCTTCTATCATGTCCCACCTTTTCCTTGGACCCATTCTACTTAATATTTTTATTAGTGATATTGCAGAAGGTAATAATGGAAAAGTATGTCTTTTTGCTGATGACACAAAGATTTGCAACAGGATTGACGTTCCTGGAGGGATCAGCCAAATGACAAATGATTTAGGTAAACTAAAAAAATGGTGGGAGCTGTGGCAATTGAGTTTTAATGTGGATAAGTGCAAGATAATGCACCTGGGACGTAAAAACCCAAGGGCTGAATATAGAATATTTGATACAGTCCTAACCTCAACATCTGAGGAAAGGGATTTAGGGGTCATTATTTCAGAGGATCTAAGGGTAAGTAGTCAATGTAATAGAGCAGCAGGAAATGCTGGCAGAATGCTTGGTTGTGTAGGGAGAGGTATTAGCAGTAGGAAAAGGGAAGTGCTCATGCCACTGTATAGAGCACTGGTGAGACCTCACTTGGAGTACTGTGTGCAGTACTGGAGACCGTATCTCCAGAAGGCTGTAGACATCTTAGAGAGAGTTCAGAGAAGGGCTACTAAAATGGTGTACGGCTTGAAGGAGAAAAGTTACCAGGAAAGGCTTAATGATCTTAACATGTACAGCTTGGAAAAAAGACAAGACAGAGGAGATATGATAGAAACATTTAAATACGTAAAGGGAATCCACAAGGTAGAGGAAGGGAGTATATTTAAAAGGAAACAAAGTAGCAAAACAAGAGGACATAGTCTTAGATTAGAGGGGCAAAGGTTTAAAAGTAACATCAGGAAGCATTATTTTACTGAGAGGATGGTGGATACATGGAACTGTCTTCCAGTTGAAGTGGTAGAGGCTAAAACAGTAATTGAATTTAAGCAGGCATGGGATAGGCATAAGGCCATCCTAAACAAAAGATAAATTGTATTAAAATTAATAAAATTGGTAAAGTATCCATGTAATTGGGCAGTCTAGATGGGCCGAAAGGTACTTATCTGCCGACATGTTTCTATGGATGGAGTCAGTGGACGGAGCAAAGGGGCTTTAAAGATGGAGCTGAGGAAGGAGGGGGAGCTGCTGCAGCTAGTGGGTTTGGTTAGTGCGTGACTGCGTGGGGCTAGTGAAGGGAGCAGAACACTCAGCAGCACACCCTGGTTGTAATTACTTAAAGGAACAGACAGCCAGCTAGCGATCTACAGTTAAACATACAGTAAACCTTTTTTTCAGGCCGGTGACCGGGTCTTACCCTGCTCTCTCCGAGATCTGCATGCAGGGTCGGTCGACCCCCTAATTTAATGTTTAAAGTATGAATAAACATGTTCAGTTTATACCAGATTTGTGTGAAATTGTGTTCGTTTTCAAAAATTTAAGTGCACAGAATATCGGCCCCTGATATCGGTTATCGGCCAGAGAGACGGCCGATAATCGGTATCGGCCTGGAAAAAAACATATTGGTCTATCCCTACTCTATATATGAATATACGGGGAATTAGCGGATCCTGAGCTCTATATATGATAAATATATTTTTACAGAGGCCTAAACACAAATGACACAGCAGCTTTCCAAGTGTCTGCTCTGTAGGAGCCATCTTTATGGAGTCTCCTAATACATTTCTAGCACAATATAAATCCAATCTTCCCCTAATATATTTGTATATTAAGACACACAATCCCAGCTCTGACCTGCAGCCTGGATCCTCCTTTCAGTGTTTATCTCTCTGCTACCGGAAGGTGATTTCAAAGATTCAGTCCTTTTTCTCTGCTGTACATGAAAGTCTATGGTAGAGTTCAAAACACACGAGACAAACACTGTCTGTACAGTTGTCTCCTGTAATAGAAACATAGAAACATAGAAAATGTCGGCAGATAAGAACCTTTCGGCCCATCTAGTCTGCCCAATTACATGGATACTTTACATGGATTTATCTTTTGTTTAGGATAGCCTTATGCCTATCCCATGCCTGCTTAAATTCAATTACTGTTTTGGCCTCTACCACTTCTACTGGAAGGCTGTTCCATGTATCCACCACCCTCTCAGTAACATAATGCTTCCTGATGTTACTTTTAAACCTTTGCCCCTCTAATCTAAGACTATGTCCTCTTGTTTTGCTACTTTGTTTCCTTTTAAATATACTCCCTTCCTCTACCTTGTGGATTCCCTTTACGTATTTAAATGTTTCTATCATATCTCCTCTGTCTCGTCTTTTTTCCAAGCTGTACATGTTAAGATCATTAAGCCTTTCCTGGTAACTTTTCTCCTTCAAGCCGTACACCATTTTAGTAGCCCTTCTCTGAACTCTCTCTAAGATGTCTATATCCTTCTGGAGATACGGTCTCCAGTACTGCACACAGTACTCCAAGTGAGGTCTCACCAGTGCTCTGTACAGTGGCATGAGCACTTCCCTTTTCCTACTGCTAATACCTCTCCCTACACAACCAAGCATTCTGCCAGCATTTCCTGCTGCTCTATTACATTGACTACTTACCCTTAGATCCTCTGAAATAATGACCCCTAAATCCCTTTCCTCAGATGTTGAGGTTAGTACTGTATCAAATATTCTATATTCAGCCCTTGGGTTTTTACGTCCCAGGTGCATTATCTTGCACTTATCCACATTAAAACTCAATTGCCACAACTCCGACCATTTTTTTAGTTTACCTAAATCATTTGTCATTTGGCTGATCCCTCCAGGAACGTCAACCCTGTTGCAAATCTTTGTGTCATCAGCAAAAAGACATACTTTTCCATTAATACCTTCTGCAATATCACTAATAAAAATATTAAAGAGAATGGGTCCTAGTACTGACCCCTGAGGTACCCCACTGGTAACAAGACCTTGCGCCGAATAAACTCCATTTACCACAACCCTCTGTTGTCTGTCACTCAGCCACTGCCTAATCCAGTCAATCCAGTAATGGGCACATTGGATGAGAAAAAACTAAAAAAAAAACATTTAAAAAAATTTAAAAACAGTTTTTCTCTGCGCTCAGATCAAAAGACGACCCAGAATCTATTAAAGTTAGTTACAGTTACAAGTGTTTATAAAGTGCCAACAGGTTCCGTAGAGCTGTACAATGGGAGAAACAGAATAACAAATATATATACACGTTACACACACTGAACAGAAGGAGGGAGGACCCTGCTCGAGAGCTTACAATGTAAGAGGAGAGGGGGACACATTAGGTGTGTGGGAGGATGGAGCAAGAAATGAACAATGGGGGATCATGGAGTGAGCCGATAGACTTCTGTAAAGTAATGCGTTTTCAGAGACTTCTTGAAGGACTGGAGAGACGGGGAGAGTCTGAGGTTGCAGGGGAAGGAGTTCCATAGAAAGGGGGCAGCTCGAGAGAAGTCCTGAAGGTGAGTGTTGGGGTTGCGGATACGAGGAACTCATAGCATCAGATCAATGGCCGAGCGAAGTGGGCGGACGGGATGTACCTGTTAATAAGGGAGAAGATGTAGTCAGGGGTGCGGTTATGGAGAGCATTGTACATGAGCACCAATATAATGAATTGGATTATAAAGGAAACAGGAAGCCAGTGTAGAGATTTAAAACGGGGTGAGGGGCAGGAGGTGATATGGATGAGCCTGGCATAGGCGTTCATTACAGACTGCAGAGGGAGAATCTGGGATTTCATAAGGCCAGAGAGAAGGAGGTTACAGTAGTCAAGGCGGGAGATAATAAGAGCTTGGATGAGCATTTTAGCAGAGTCCTGATTAAGGCTGGGTTCACACCTAAGCGTTTTTAATACGCGCGTTTTAACGCGCGTTTTTCACCGGCGTTTTCCTTGCGTTTCACGAGCGTGTTGCAAAAATGAAACGCGCGTTATACGCGCGTTGTATGCGCGTTTTGTGATTGACTACGGAGGTGTCCAATAGGAAATTTACTGTCTTAATTACGGAGGCGACCAATGAAAAAGACCTCCCTGTGCACGAACCAAAGATGCAAAATGGAGATCTGCCCAAGACGCACCATTGCAACAATCGCAGCTTTATATCTGCGCTTGAGGAGAAGGAGGCAGGCGATGGCCAGGCGACGCTACTGGGTGCATCCGACCATTGCAGACTGACAACGAGGTCAGGTCTGGGCGTTGTTTGCAACTCTGCGTGCACACGAGGAGAAGTTTATGCAGTACACACGGTAAAGAGGTTAGTACATGTACCCTGCTTTTATTGTTGTTGTGTCCCATATGATTGATTTGCTATTAATTCCCCCTTTGTTTTTTTATTTTATTTTACAATAGTTTTGATGAGCTGCTGGACTTGATGTCCCCCACCTTGTGCCTGGCATGTGCAGAACGCGCACGCGCAGTATGCGAAAACGCACGTTTTTGAATTTGGAAACGTCAATCTCTATGGCCGCGAACGCGCGGATATCTGCACCAAAGAAGCTCCCGAACTTCTTTGTGCGTCGGCCGTTTATCAGCGCGTTCATGCGCGCTGATAAACGGCCAGGTGTGATATGCCCACATAGGGCATAATGGTATTTCACTGTTTGAGCGTTTTACAGCGCGTAGGAACGCGCTGTAAAACGCTTAGGTGTGAACCCAGCCTAAGAGTAGGGATGGGCTGCCGGTTCGAATCGGTTCGATGTTCGCATCGAACATCGGCTGTTGGAAAGTTTGCGAACTTCAAACTTTTCAGGCTGTTCGGAAAAAGTTTGAAAAAAAAATAATTTTGAATTTTTTTAAAAAATGCTTAAAAAATCCTAAAAAATCTAAAAATAAAGAGACTCTTTACTGCAGAATATTATAAGCAACGGTTTATTAGATATTGAATTAAAAAGGAAATATTTTTAACATTGAAGCCTATGGGATAAAACAATCTTGTTGCTAAAACATCAGGCAGACGAAGTCCTCTAATCAGGCATTGTAGAGGGCAGCCCACCGGGGCCTCCCAAGGATCCCTTGAGGAGTATGCGGCCGCTGGATGACAGAGCTGCGACTGTGCGGGCAGGCCGGCCAGGTGCATGTGGCAGAGAGGTGGCGCAGGGAGGGAGCCACTGCACCTGCGGCCACTGCAAGACCCCCCCCCCACACAACCAGGATCCAGGGAGCCTCTACTGACTGACCACCAGGCTAAGGTAAGACGACACATTTTTAAAAAAATTTAAATCCGAGGACATTTTTGAATGTCTCAAGGAACATAAAATAAAACCTTTTTTTTCTTTCTATTACTCACCTGGATCCACCAACAAGCGCAGCCTCCCTTCTCCCATGCTGTTAGAAGCTGCATACACCGGTGCACTGTGCGCAGCTTCTGAGAAGATACGCTATTAGTGTAGAGGGAGCGATGCAAAATGCGCAGCCGGCTTCCTCGCTACACTAATAGTGTATCTTCTCAGAAGCTGCACACAGCATGCCGGTTAAAGCTAGCATCAGACTGTAGAGGTGCTGCGCGGCAGTGTGAGGATTCATATGCTGCATTAATTATTCTTCTTACAAATTTGGTTACGTAACCCGTTTGAGTTTGGATTGTAATATTGTGACATCCAGGGCCCCGGGTGGCGATCGGTGGGCCCCCGGATGCATGGTGCCGCCAGCTGGCCGAATGCCAGGAGCTCCGGTGGCACCCGGCGCAGCTGTGAGTGATCAGAGGGCAGGGCGCGGCGTGATGACGCGGAGCCGCCGGGACCTGTAAATCAGGAGCGCGCGCTTACACCTCGCCTTGCTGTGGAGTTTCATTCCCGCATCATATTTTGCCAGGAAGGATACATTGAGATTTCACTAATTTTCAAGTATGTCCTGGGTAGGCAAGGCCTAGGCTTTCACTTTCCAGGGGGCAGCAAAAAACCTCACCATTGAGTGGGTTACTCACAGAGCACCGAAATAACGCCAACTTTTTGGTGTTCTGTAGTTCCCTGCACTTCGTGGAATAAAATTTCCCCACCCTGCAGTGAATTCACCATTCACCGCAGGGTCCCCAAAGTGCATTGAGTCGGCCGCTGAATGCTGCCACCGCAAACCCGTGGCCTGCTGTTTTCAAAAGAACTACTGAACGAAAATGTCTGGAATTTACATATAAGATCCTATGATTGATAATAAAAAGTTCTGTTACAGGAAAAAGAAAAACCGCTATTAAAAAGGGGGGGGGGATTTTGCTGAAGAATTACTAAAAGGTACTAAAAAAAATCAATAAAGACTTTTTACTGCAGATTAAAATAATAAATGGTTTATTAGATATTGCATAAAAACGGGAATATTTTTGAAAGAATAATTTTTATTGAGAAGAAAACAGTACATTCAGTGGACAGCGAGCCCGCTGTCCATTATGATAGTGATCTTACAGTGCACTTCAACAAATACAATTTCACATAGTGTATGTCAACTTCTACCTTTTTTTCTTTAAAGAGGAAAAAAAAACGATAACAGTGAGGGAGGAGGGTAAGGGTAGGGGAAAAAGGGAAAGTCAGGAAATTACGTTATATCCGCATCTTTACTATCTCCGTGGTGCTCTCTGCTTGTGTGAGTTATTGTCAGCGTTTGGTTCAAGGAAAACCCTATTCTATGGATTACTCATCAAAGACCGCAGGCCTTATAGATTTTGTGAATGTCCCATAACGTCCAGGGGTCCATTCTTGGTGGTGTGCCTTCCCCTCTGAACAGTGCTCTTGAGTCAAAAGATCTGTACTGGTTAAGAGTTGTCACTATCTGTTTTATTGTTGGAACGACATCTGATTTCCAGTGTCGCGCGATCAGGAGCATAGTTGACGAAACCAGTATGAAAAGCATTTTTAAGTGCTGCTTTGGAAGGCGTATCATGCCCAGCAACAATACTTCTGGGGAGCAAGGGATATTGCAGCTTAGGACCTCCGTGGCTAGTTTGGAGAGACTGGACCACACGGGAGCAATCCCAGGACAGTGCCACCAGATGTGGCCCATGTCCCCCACCGCCGTCGAGCATCTCCAGCAGACGTCCGAGGATTGGGGGTCCATTTGTTTTAGTCGATGTGGTGTGTAGTACCAGCAATACATTACTTTCCTTTGTGTTTCGATCAGTGTGGCACATCTGGTGGCACCAGCAGCAAACATATGTGCCATTGCCCATTGTGTAGGGGTTAAGGTCTTGGAGAGGTCCCTCTCCCATGTAGCTTGGTATGACCATCTGTTCGGTTTGATGGGGGTCGTAAGTAATTGGTAAAACAGGGAAATGGGTTTAGTAGTTGAGACAGGGTCTAACCAGAATAGTTCGAACTCCGATAGGAGTGGGAGAGTGGCTCGCAGATTTCCCAGTATATTGCACTTGCGCATGTATGAATATAGTTGCGAGTACGACAAAAACAAATCGGGTGATGCTTTGTATTTCATTTGCACGGATTGGAAGGGCAGGATGGCCGGCGGCGTGAAAAAATGATGAAGATGTGTGACTCCCAATCGGATCCATGGGGGGGCTCGAAAGTGTGGCAGGATGTATGTTAACGAGGGGAGTGGAGTGGCCATTGACAGCGGTTTATGTTGTGTAAAGAGGGAGGAGTGCTGATCCCAAATCCGAAGCATCAAGGTTGCAAGTGGTAAAAGAAGTGGGAGTCTCGGCCTGGACTTTTGTGGTACCCATATCAGATTGGATAGGTCGTGTCCGTTTGTAAAGGTTGAGAGTATGACCCACCATTGAGGTGGAGGGTGAATATGCACTATTTCTGATAAGGTTGCTAGACAAGATGCCCAATAATATCTGTGAACGTGGGCTACTTTGAGACCTCCGTCTCTGTGTCTATAATATAGTAGGCTTCGTGGTATTCTCGGTTTCTTGTTTTGCCAGATATACAGTATGTCATGATAATGGACTGCAATTGGTCTAGGTAGGATTTTGACAGGGTTATTGGTAGGGACCTGAAAAAGTATAAGATTTTTGGTATTATCATCATCTTTACCGTCGCCATCCTGCCCAACCATGACACTTCTTTCAAACGCCATTGAAACAGTTGATTTTTCACATCCCGTAACAGTTTGTCATAGTTGTGTTTATATAGGCCCTGCGTGGTTTTTGCTATGCGAAGACCGAGGTTTTTTGCGCATTAACCAGATGGTATGAAACCTTGCCATAGGATTCCAACTCTATGTTCAGTGCCGGTAATGAGGTGTCCGGGTCCGTCAGGGTCAGTAAAATATCGTCTGCGTATAAATTTAATTTGAAAGTCGTGGGACCAATCGAGACACCCCGGATCGAGTCATTCTGCCGAATGGCCTGTGCCAGGGGTTCTAGTATTAGGGCATATAGCAGAGGAGAGAGCGGGCAACCTTGCCTCGTGCCATTGGTTATACGAATCTCGTCTGAGAGAAAACCTGAGTTAAGCACTCTGGCCGACGGGGAATCATATAGGGCTTGAACAGCTCTTATAACTGAATCCGGAAAACCAAATTTATGTAGAACCCGTGAGAGGAATAACCAGCTGACCCTGTCAAACGCCTTTTCAGCGTCTAATGACAGAATCAGGCCTGGGGTCCCCCCACGGTTCATGGTGTCCATTAAGGTAAGGAGTTTTTTAGTGCTATCCGGGCCTTGTCGTTTGGCGATGAATCCCACTTGATCTTGTCCTATTAGGGTTGGCAGAAGGTATTGTAGGCGGGTAGCCAGGATTTTACCATACAGTTTTACGTCGACATTGATTAATGAGATGGGGCGTAAATTAGGGCATCGGTTAGTTGGCTTCCCCGGTTTGTGTAGAGTGATAATATGTGCCCTCAGCATGTCTACTGGGAAGAATCCATCCTCTCTCGCTTCAGCAAATGCCTTTTGAAGGTGTGGGATCAAGTGAGAGGAAAATGTGGTGTAGTATAAACCGGAGAGGCCGTCTGGTCCCGGTGCCTTTCCTTTCGGTAAGGCCTTAATGGCTATAGTAATGTTTTCTACTGTAATTGGGGAAGAGAGGCTCGCTATTTGCGTTTGTGAGAGAGTGGGAAGGAGTACGTTTTTCAGGTAAGTGTCCACTGTGGCCTCGGACGGTTGAGAAATCTCATCGTCCGTGCCCAGGTTATACAGTTTTTCATAGTAGCGTGCAAATCCATTTGCTATATCTCGGGGGTTGTGGACTTCTCCATCTCTAGTGTGGAGAGCGTTTATCTTCCGTGGCGCTCTGATGGGCTGGAGCTTTCTAGCTAAGAACCGTCCTGGTTTATTGTGAAGAGAGTAATATGTAGCCTTTATGCGGGTCATAGCGTGGAAGTATCCGTCTGTGTCTAAGTCTCTGAGTGAGGCGAGTGTGGCCTCTATGAGGTCTGCTGTGGCTTGAGACGGGGTCAGTTTGTTGCGAGTGTCTAAATCTTGTAAGGTGGTAAGTAATTGCAACCTGTTGGACGTGTATGATTTACGTTGCCGCGCGGACCATTGCATACCCACTCCTCTAATAACAGCCTTGTGGGCTTGCCAAACCGTAAGGGGGCTCATGTCCTGTGTCGCATTTTCGTCAAAGTAGTGTGTCAGAGCAGATTGTATGGTTTGGATCGCCAGGTCTTGTTTCAGCAGTGTGTCACGTAATTTCCACGGCGGTCTGGTATAGTAAGGGTACGTATCTCCTAGTTCTAGTAGGACCGGAGAGTGGTCCGACCAAGTGAACGGCAAAATTTGACAATCTGTTATTCGAGGGGGTGTCCCCCCTGTCACCATGAAATGATCTATCCTAGTGTAACTATTGTGTGCTTTTGAGCGGAATGTGTAGTCTCGTTCTCGCAGGCGTTGTAGTCGCCATGTGTCATATAGATCATATTGTTGGAGCAGTGAATGAAGTTTGCGTATTGAGGTCTTGGATAGAGTAGGCGCCGTTTGGTTGGACCTGTCTGTTATGGGGTCGAGACCTATGTTAAAATCCCCACATAGTATAAGGGTCCCCGTTTGAACATCCTTCGTCTTCCTCAATATTTGGGCAAGGAATTGAATTTGTGAGACGTTAGGGGCGTATATCGAAACCAACGTGTATGGGACTGAGTTAATGGTGCATACTAGGATGATATATCTACCTTTCATATCTTTTAGAATCCTATGGGCTTGGAATGCTAGACGATTGTGTATTAAGAGGGATACTCCTCGGGATTTCGAGGCGAACGTAGAGTGGTATTGAGTCTGGTAGAATGGGACATGGAGCTTGGGATGATCTAATCGTCTGAAATGTGTCTCTTGGATACATACTATGTCTGCGTCATGAAATTTTAGGGTCTTATTTAGGGAGTGCCGTTTCATGGGCACATTCAGTCCTTTGACGTTATAGGACAATCATTTCATTACAGCATGTGTAAAAGCGACATTGTCGGGTCATCACTAAAGCATTTGGAGTGAGCACCTCCCTTACACGAGGTCTTCTGTAGGAATAAAAAGATACAAGATTTTTTGGCAGTTCCTGACTTGGTTGGGTGAGGGAAAGGGTGAGGTACAAAACAGAAATAAAACTTAACCATAGTACCTCAGGATTGTAACGAGATTGATACATATCTTGATGTAGAGTTGTACTATGTACAATAATCGACAAAAATTTCTCCATAGGGGAGTCCCGCTTCCCCAGTAATGTGGGGATGGGAGATACCCCAAACTCTTCCGGCGAAGAGGGAGACAAGGGTATCGTGGTAGCCCGCGTGCCAGCGGATAACCTGAAAGATCAGAACAGTCGGAAAGAATAAAAGTTAACCTGATAGAAGGCGTCTACGATGCCTGTCTTCGAAAAGGATCAGCGGTCTGGAAGCAGTCAGCGGGAGTGCCATTCCTGGGACACCCTGCCTGAGAAGGGTACGCTTTGATCTCGGCGTTCTTGAACCTTTAGGCCCCACTCCTCCAGAATGCGGCGACCTTCTTCCGGTGTCATGACGATCATAGGTGTCCCATTCCGGATGATAATTAGTTTGGTGGGGTACCCCCATCTATACGGAATCTTTTCTGACCGCAGAACGTCAGTCACGGGGCGATATCGTCGACGCTGCTGCAGTGTGGCCTGGGATAGATCCGGAAATACCGAGAGATGTTGGCAGTCAGGGCTGAGTATCTCCTGGTCCCGCAGAGCCCGGAGTATAGCTTCTCGTGGCCTGAAGTAGTGGAGGCGCAGGATTACGTCTCTTGGGGCTTTAGCAGGAGCTGAAGGTGGTTTAGGGACTCTGTGGATCCGATCGAATAACAGGGAATCTTCCGTGGATTCCGGTAAGATGTGTTTAAATAATTCCGTGGTGTATGGTTGTAAGTCCTTCGGGTGTATGGATTCCGGGATACCCCTTATTTTTAAGTTATGGCGTCTAGACCTATCCTCCAGGTATGCTAATTTTCGGGCATATCTCTCTAGGGACTCTTCCATCTCCTCCACTTTTGCTGCCATGCTGTTATGTGCCTCCGTCGTTTCGGCCATTTTATCCTCTAGTTTGGAGGTTGCTCACCTATGTCGCGGATGTCCCGGCGGATGTCTGCCGCCACCGTGATCAGCCGAGAGGTTAGGGTTGTAGAGAGATCCTTCAGCAGCCCCTCCATCCGTGCAGAGAAGCGTTCCAGGTCTGTTGTGGTCAACGCTATAGGCGCTGGGGAGGAAGGGGAAAGCTGATCGCCGCCATCTTGGCGGGCCACGCCGTCTCTGCGCTTCCCCGGTTTTGGGGTAAAGAAGTCCAACTTCTCTGAGGGCTTTCTCGCCCTGGCTGCCGCCATTATGTCTCCCGATCTTTGGGGGTCTTGGAGGGTCTCCAACTGAATCCGTGCGCTGTTTTAATCCACTTTTTCCGCCTGCGGTCGCAGGAGCAGGTCTAGCACACGTCCACCATGTGCGGCTGCTGGCCACGCCCCAAAAAGGGAATATTTTTAACATTGAAACCTATGGGGTTCGCCTGAATAAACCTGCTGATTGGAACCACCAAACATCAGGGCATTTCACTGCCATTTCTCTGCTGTTTGGCGTTCTCTGAATAGATTTACCATTACTTCTCTATGGGATTTGCAATGCCTTCAAATAGCACCGTACTTGCTGGCAGTTTGCCAAACTTGTGTGTGAGCATATCACAGAGTAGTGGTGTACTTAGGGGAGTGGCGGAGGGCGGGCCGCCCCAGGTACCAGTGATTATTTGGGTGTCATTAGGAGGTGCCACTGTCACTGCGTGTCAGCTTTGAGCTGTGTTCTCAAACAACGAGCAGCGGAGCAGGGCGTTTGCATACAGAATAAAATCGAATAGAATAAAAATCCCCCTCTCCTCCCTCCATAACTCCTCCCCTGACCCACAGCAGCTCTAGGAGAGGGGAGGGGGATGTTATTTGTGTGCAGAGAGAGAAGATGACAGTAAATGGCAGGTAAAGGGGGGGTATCAGCAGAATATGAAGCCCTGTCTGCTTACTGCTGTTTAAAGTGGACCTTTCCTTAACCAGCACTGCAGTGATAGAAATTTGTCATTGAGCTGCCTGGCTCCTGGTGAGGCTGCGTGCATGCAGGTCACACGGTCCGGCCAGTCAGGTGGTACTGAGTCTCAGTACCACCTGACTGTCTGAACCACGTGACACGCACGCAGCTGCCTGCCCTTTCGTTAACACGGACTCTCACTCTATTCTGGACTGAACACCCACCAGGAAGGGAATCAAAGCCACGGTGCACCCTCTGGCAGTGGCACCCCACTGCTGACAAGATGGCTCCACGCACAGGCACAGCCGCGATCCTAACGTGGCCTGGAGGGACCTCCTGCTGAGTCCGTACACAGTCCCTACTGACTCTGCACACAGCCCTACCACGGACGGAGGCCGGTAAATCTAGAATAAATAATTGCTGTGTGCTCATATTCACTCGGTTTGCTGGGAGTCTTATTGAAGTGGATTCTGATGCACTCATACACACCGCACATTGCATTGCTGGGAGTTTTATTGCTGTGAATTCTGATACGCTGACACACACACTGCACATTGCATTGCTGGGAGTTTTATTGCTGTGGATTCTGTGATACACACTGCATATTACTTTGAGTTTTATTGCCCTGGAGCTCTGGGATACGCTCATACACACTGCACATTACTGTGAGTTTTATTGCTGTGCAGTTCTGATATGCTCATACACAGTGCTCATTTCTGTGGGTTTTATTGCTGTGCAGCTCTGTGATACACTCCTATGCAGTGCACGTTTCTGTGGATTTTATTGTTCAACCAATTAGAGCAGCTGTGATCCAGTATACCTGATATGCGTGGCTGTTCTTTGTAAAAATGCTATTTTAAACATTTCATAATTTTATTTATTTCAATAGATACATTTGAAATGGTATACAAAATATACAAGTAGGCACTTGGTATCCACTTTTAATATAAAGAGAGGAAGAGGCGGAGCTCTAAGAGGAAAAGGTGGAGCTTAAATAGGAAGGGTGGGGATTAACCAGGAAGAGGTGTGCCCTTGACAGGAAGGGGTGCCTCAAATTTAAATTAGGGGGTGCACGAGTTTAGTCAGGCCTAGGGCAGCACAAAACCTAAATACACCACTGACAAAGTGCACCATCTTGGAGTATCTGTCTACCACAGTAAGGATCACCGTATGACCCTGGGACATACGTAGATCGGTAATGAAGTCCATAGAGAGGTGGGACCAAGGTCTCTCAGGCACCGGCAAAGGCTGCAACAGACCTATGGGTAATGTCAGGTATTTTCAGAGAAAAATAAAATGGATACCTGTAGCCATCTTGTTTAATCATATATCTATACTTTTATATGTAAAGTCTTTCTCAACTTTAACCTAGTTTTAGAATGAACTCAGAGATTTTTTTGTAGAAATAAGTTCATTTGAAGGTAAAACCTATTAAAGTAAACTAGAAGAGTTATGTATGTCTAATTCCTAGATTATGATGCTATAGACCAGTGGTTCTCAACCTGTGGACCCTCAGGACCCACAATTAAACTTGGTCATTAAGTCGCGACCCAAAAATAATTGAATTTCTGAAACATTATAATTTATTCCACAAAACATGTGCAATATTCTACAATGTATGCACTTTTTTTTTTTGAAATTTGAAATTTTATTTCTGAACGGGGGTCACAAGTCGACCAACAAAAGTGGACTCGCAGGGCCACATCAAAAATCAACAACACGGGAACGAGAAAGGGTTAGGTAACTGCACAGAAAGTCATGACTGTTCGCGTTCGAAAGTGTCCCCAGGCTATGCACAGTCCACAGTAGACTGGATATATACTGACTGCATAAGTTCAATAATGCATGGGGGGGGGAAGAGAGGGAAAACGGGAAACATGGGGTGTGTTACAGTTCACTGTGGGAGGAGAATGTCTCAGATGGGAGGATGGAAAGAAGAGAAGAAAAGAGAGGAAAGAGAAAGAAAAAAAAAAAAAAGGTGTGGGGGGAGTGGCAAAAGCCAAAACCGTGACTCTCCTGGCACGCTCCCAAGGGAGGCCATGGAGGGGTAATGTCACGAGGCCCGGGAGTGTGAGGGCCAGGCACGACAAATATCATCATGATGGCGCGCCTCACACACAGCCGGAATGTGCCACAAAAAAAAAAAAGGGGGGGGAGAGAGGTAGGGGGATTAAAGAGGGAAGAGAACAGATCCTCCCATGGGATAGACACCCTGGTTACAATAGGATAGAAATGGAAAAAAGGATGAAAGGATGATACACGAGGGGGGGGCGCAGAGGCAGCAACAGCTACACAACAAAAATCCCCATACTCGAGGTATCCGATGAGGTGCCCCTAGCAGAGCAGTCTCAGTCCAGGTCGCTGGGGGGTAATGGAGAGCCACCAGGTCGAATCGCAGCTTCCTGGCCCTTAGCAGTGGGGAGTAGTCCCAGGGACCGAAGATGAGTCCCAGCATCTTCCGCTGATGTAGCCACAAGGACCTGTCCATCGGCAGGTGTAATAATGAGAGAGCCAGAGGTGCCCCATTTATATCCTATTGAGTGGGCACGGAGTAGGGCCGTAACCGGCCGAAACTGCCGTCGAGCCGCCAGAACTAAAAAAGGTAGGTCCCGATACACAGCAATGGGTGCCTCATCAAACAAGATTGTCGGCGTATTCCGTGCAGCGCGAAACAATGCTGAGGGGAAGGCTGCGTCTTTGAAGATAATAAGGACGTCGCGCGGCGCTTTTATGGGAGCCAAGGCAGACTTTCTCACCCGGTAAGCGGTGAAGGCAGAGTTCTGCAGGAGGTCTGAGGGACCCATAACCACTTCCAGAAAACGCGTAACGTAGGACTGCAGATCCGAATCCGACACGGTCTCGGGCACTCCTCGAAGCTTTGCATTCCTACGTCTGTGTCTTGACTCCAGCGTCACTACCGCAGATTGTAAGGTACAAATTTGCTGTTGCAAGGTTTGCATAGATGAGGTAGTTGCGGTCTGCGTTCTCTCCAGTGCCTGTGCGCGGGTCTGCAGGTCCCCTACCTGGGTTTGGGTCACCTCAACTGCCGCCTCAAGCGCTTGGAAGTCTGCCTGCCAGGACCTCCGTGCATCGTCCAGCAGGGTTCTGATGTCTCCTTTCGTGGCGGGAAGCGCATCGTCCCTCGGGCCAAGCATCGCTGCAGGGGATCAGCAGCCTCCTCCACTGTCTGCAGGTCACCAACATCAGATGAACTCGTTCGTAATAGCCGCCGTCCCAATCCCCCTCCTAGCGAGAGACGGATATCAGGAGTGCAGGGGCTCTCCACCACTCCGGTGCCCTTACCCTTCTTCCCCATACTTATGGAGAGCGTCCTCGTGCAGAGCTAGGCGAGCGCCTCCACTGCAGGCCTCCAAGATGGCTGCCGATGACCGGGGATGTAGCCGTTGAAACGTATTCCTCCCGAATTGCGGGTCCGGAGGGGGGGACTAAACAAGCTCCGGGGTTGCAGCACCTGATGGCCGGCGTTCGGGCTTCAGCTGAATCCGTTGTCTCGTCTTTAAAGTGTGAAAATAGTCGCTTTTAGTGGTAGCTTAGACGGAGCTCTGGAAGCATGCGTGTGTCTCAGTCCATCGCCGGCCACGCCCCCCATGTATGCACTTTTTAAACAATTTTGTAAATAGGGATTCTTTCCAAAGAGGATAGTGCAGTAATCACAGCACTAGTGAAAACGAAAGTGTTTGCTGTAAAATACACTAATTGAAACATATGAAATTAAGTAGAACTTATTGGAAAACTGGGGATGCTTCTTGCTCTTAATAAGTGTCTCAAAGTCTGGGGTGTTGGTAGACAAAGCATCTCTAATTTAAATCACTACTGAATGAATAAAATATTATAAAAAAACTTAACAAACTCACCTGCTCCATGCTCCCCCGCCATCTGTCTCTGCTGCACATTATTTTTTCGCAGCAGCCTGCCCTCCCTGAGCCTGCGCAATTTGCGTAGCTGAACACTACGCTAATCGCATAAGCCCAAGCTGGCCACAAGATTGAGGCCTGCAGCGCGCGTCTGGTGCTGCCTACTTCCTGATCCTACGCTCTGCAGTGCCTCAGAGAGGGACTGAAGAACATTGGAATAGCTTGGACCAATGGAAAAGCACCATTGGTCCAAGCCATTCAAAAAGCCTCCTATGCATTTGTGACGGATCCCGCTACTCGGAGTGAGTAGATCCGCCGTCAGCGCCGAGTACACCTGGAGGTCGGTAGTGTGGTAGCGAGGTGCCGCTGGTGCTCGTAGGATACCCCGAGGTTGCAGCGCTGTAGAGAGGTCCTTGAAGAGTCCCGGTTCCCAAAGCCCTGTTATCCCCAATTACTAGCTGAGGCAGGAGTAAAGGTTCAAACAAGAGTGATTTATTTTGCATGGGGAACACAGGTGTATTTATGAGGGAAAACGGCATTGTTCTCCCCTGGCCCGCCCTCAGCCCTCCCGGGGTGATTTCTGCCACTGCCCTGAGCCATTGCCCAATTTTTCTTTGTTAACCTGGGGCCCCCTTGCTGTGCGCAGCCCTTATCTTGGGGCTCGGCGCCAGCTCGTCTGGTGAACTTTCCGTGGCTCTGAATGAGCGGGGAACAGGGGAACAACAGGGAAAATCACATTGGGGTACTTATAAAAATAAAGGCTAACAAACTTTTAATAACACACAAATAAATAAACACTTGAACTGCTGTACTGCGCTACAGCGTAGTGGCGGCCGTCCCGTCACAGCATTGATTAAGCAGGACAGTCATGTTGTTATGGCTAACTGACCGGGTATTTAGTTGATGACTCGACAAAAGAAATGCCAGACGGAGGCCTTGATTCTTGAAAGGAAAAAAGGTTTTATTCGGTACCGGACGAGAGCTGCAAGTCTTGCTCACAATCAAAGCTCAAGTCCCGAGTCAACAGAGAAACAAAGAATTTATACATGGCGAGTAAAAATGCACACCTTATTCCGCTCCCCAGGTTACCCTCCCACTTCCCATATCAACCTTCATTATACATATTGGACTTTATTCATCATTTTGCAAGTCAGCAAGGTTCACCTCAAAGACACGACCCTTGAGCCCACCCGAGACAATCTGAATTCTCTGTCTAGTCAATAAGTGTCAGGCACACTCACGAACCCGAGGGTTAAAACGGTCAGCCCTATGAAATAACAGAAGACTCTAATACTAATTGTGATACCAGTCCTTGAGTTGGCTGGGTTACACAATAGTGAGGGGTGAATCTGATATCAGGCCTACACACGTAATGTCGAAGGTGTGCTTCAGCAGTACTAATAAAACAATAGGTAACCCTAAACCTAGATGCGATACCAGTCCTTGTAATGGCTGGGTTCCACAATAACTAGAGGTGAACCTATAAGGCAGGGACACACAAACGAGGAGTACAGAAACCAGTCCTTATAGTGGCTGGTGTAAAGACAGGTAGGTAAGGAGTGGTAATTATGAGCCAATGTAAGGGATAGGCAAAAAGCAGAGTCGAGTAACAATAGCCGAGTCAAGGGGATACGAGGTACACAAGTCGAAATAGAAAGCCAGGTCATACACAAAATATCCGTCAAAGAGTGAAATACACGAGCACTTAAGGGTCAGACAAGCAGAACCACGAAAGGGCATAGAGGAATGACCAGAGCAAGTTTAAATCCCGCGCCCTGGGTTCCGATTGGCCAAACGGGTCACATGCTGTAAGGAGACCCAGATGGAGGCGTGATGACGTCTGGAGGAGCTAAAGTTGGAGCCGCCGGCGGCGCACGCGCATACAGCGCAGGAAAAGGATGCGGGGGAGATGCCGACCCCGGAGCCGCAGGGAGGGACGCCGGGGCCGCCCCATCCGTGGAGGCATGACAATAAGGTTGTAAAAGGGAATCATTCTTCCAAAACAAATATGGCAAGCTACGGGATTTACGGGGGTTATTCATTCCTTCTGCGGCCTCGATATATTAAGCAACTTTTATGGCTTAGCTAGAAATAGTTAGAGACCTGGGGGGAGAAGAGGTGATTCTTTAGTCAGCAGAAATCAGGTTTAAAACAAGATATTAGAGGCTACACTTAGCTGTTAGTTTATACAGTTCTATTTTCTATCTAAAATGGTGGACAGGGTACAGAGAGGATGACGCTAGGGGTTATTCCCAGGTAGCGCTCTTTCATTCCTCCCTTTGTCGGAGAGTCACAAAGTGATCTCTCTTAGCCAACTTACTCTATATCATTAAAGATTTATAATCAGTAGAGGTTACTTGGCTCATTGGATGGTAATTCGAAGTGTCCCCCAGGGGCCTATCTTCTGGCTTCAGGAATTTACGGCAGATTGGCCACAGACACATGGCTAACTTGTAGGTTAGTGCACAGATAAGAAGAATTAGTATACCAATGAGGATCAGGGACCCTACCCTGGAAATAGCACTTAGGATTGAGCCAAACCATGACCCAAATGTACCCCAGATGGGACACTTTCTCTTGGTGCTTGAGAATTACATCAAAATATTCAGGTACATCATCAGTAGCTGTGCGGAGATAAGTACAACATTCATATTGTATCGTCATTTCACACATTCCGTTTAATACAGCCTGGATCTGTTCAATAGCTATTTTCTGATATAACTGTAATTTACGAATTTCTCGGAGCTCCGCATTCAACAGTTGGATGTCAGCAATAGTAATATTCACAATTTCATTCTTTAGTACAACATATTGATTAAGTCTTCTCATCATTTCAATGCCCCATCCTGTGAAGGAAGGAAACCAGGACCAGGCCATATCACCTTTTGGAAAACAGTTCTCACTTAGCAAAATTTAAGGAATAACGTGGGTGCGGTGTCCCTAGGTCCAGGGTATCACCTTGGATCCGCTGCAGGGGTACTACCCAAGCCAAATAACACCACGTCTTTATATCAGTATTTATCCACATGTGACATAAGGTTCTGCAAAAAAACCATTACTTGAAGACTATTTCCCAATGCCCCTGGATCAGATACATCTAGTGTTGCATTAAACAAGGATTCTTTACACATTGAACTAGGTGGGGCCTGATTTTTCTTTAGTTTAAAACACCATAAAGGGAAGTAAGCCCAATCATTGATCTGAATAGTGTGGTTTGTTTTTGGCATAATTAAGCTCTTAGTCAGTTTAAGGACACTAGGTGCCACCACGCTCTTATTAACCGGGAAACTGGACAAGTTAAGGGGTACCGCTAAGGTAGGGATAACTGATGACCCTTGGTTCAATTTGTTACAAACCCAACAAGATTCATATCCTGATTTCTTTGCATATGCATACGTAAATTTAATAAGCAGTTTATCCTCTGGTCTTGTCAATTCTCGTTTCCGGCGATCCTGTGCCGGTAGGACAGTCACATCATAGTCTGGTGTCAACACAGTTGGGGTTGGCAGCAATCCCTTAGGGAACTGGATTGGGAAAAAGTAGTTCAACAGAAAGTGTCAAAACTGTCAAAAATAAAACAATAATCCCAATGCATATAAGGATCGTTTGGTACTGTTCAAATGGTCTTTTTGACCTCTTAAAAATAGTATCTGGAAGCAGAGGCTCATGGGGTACCTCTGGAGCTTCCATTTGTGGCAGTGTATCAAGTTTAACTGCCTTTCAACAAAAATTGACACAAAGACTTGGGTGTAGGAGATAAGCAGTCACCCAGACTTTTGATCCACTTATTCGTCTCTGGTCTGTGCGGCTGCTCGGGTACGGTGGAAAAATAGCTTCAGCGGGTCAGATTCACTGGCTATCACTTTCCAAGGGGAATCCGCATCCACTGCACCACCTCAGCAACTTTCACTGCTGTGGGAGTGGATAACAAGACAACATAAAAACCTCTCCATTTAGCCCCTAACGGGTCTACCTTCCATTCCTTAACCCATACTGAGTCCCCAGGACAATATCTGTGTAAAGGTAGGTATAGGAAATGTGGTATGTGTTCATTAACCCATGTGTACATGCTCTGCATCGTCTGACCTAACCTGATCACTTGCTGGCGTAAGTCAGTCACCCCTAAGACTCGGGTTTCCCCCCTTAGCCCAGTTATCAGTGGTATAGATTGACCGAACATCATCTTGTATGGGCTCAATTTTAGGAGTGAGGTAGGGCTGCTTCTCACGTGCAGTAGACCAATTGGCAACACATCCAGCCATTTCAGTGATGTTTCTTGGCATATTTTAGCCATCAATTTCTTTGGATTTCTATTCATTCTTTCCTCTTTTCCAGAGCTTTGAGGTCTGTATGCAGTGTGCAGTTTCCAGGTGATTCTTAACAATCGGGCGAGCTGCTGCAAACAACTTTGTATGAAGGCTGGGCCATTGTCTGATCCGATTTCAAGAGGCAGTCCATACCTTGGGATAATTTCTCTCAAGAGGCACCTTACTACCTCTGCAGTCTTTTCTGTTCGGGTTGGATAGGCCTCGACCCATCCAGTTAGTGTGCATACTAGCACCAGTAGATATTTATATCCTTTGCATGGTGGGAGAACAGTAAAGTCAATTTGTAGGGAGGACATTGGAGATAATCCAACAGATAATACTCCTGGTGCTTGTACTATCCCTTGCCTTGGGTTGTTCTTAGCACAGGTGACACATTGTTGGGCAATTACTCTGCAGATGGAGGTGAGTCCAGGAACGTAGAAGTGCGGTTCTAGTTGTTGCTCCATGGCTGTCTTTCCTCCATGTGTTCTGGAATGCAGGGCCTGGACAATTTCAGGTGCCAGGGTGGCTGGTAAGACAATTCTTTCATTCTCCAACTAGTACCATCCGTCTTCTCTGTATTCTCCCGGCTCTTCGGAGAGCCATTTCTTCTGCTTTTCAGAGTAGGCCGGAGTCCAGTGAGTAATGGGTGTTGGTAACAGAGGTATCACTACTGAGAGAAGTCTTTTGAAACCAAGCACAACCCCTGTTCCGTAGCCCACGCTCAGCGCGGTAACACACGTACTTAGGTTTTCTTCTTTCAGGTGACTTTTCCTCAGGGAGAACAAGTCCACTCTCCTACACACTCAACACCAGATACAATAAACATAAAATACAAACACAATATTTGTGTAACAGTTCTTGTCGTAGACAGCTAGCTTTCAATCCTTAACATTAGTACCTACTGCAACATCAGTATTTATTACTGTACTGCGGGGTTTTTTAGCACAAAGGGGGTGGCCTGTCCCCCTGTCTGGGATCAGTACTTACCGTAACTGATCTGGACGGCTATGAGCATCACAGGCTCTCTTGAGGCTCTACAGACCTCGTCTATCCTTGCTAGAGGGCGGTCGATCCACAGCCTCTGTATCACACACAGGTGCAGAAGTCTGGAGCTCTGCCCCCTCCGCTGCACGGACAACTCTTTACACACAGATTGAAACTAGCTGCTACCTTATTCAACACAAAGAAATACAATTTTGTTAGTTACCCCTTCTGCCCCGGCATCACTAATTTTCCTCGGCCTGTTCCTCTCCTTGGATTCTCGGTCGGGAGCGTGCCCTCAGCAGGTTGATGGTCCACAGAGCGAGAACTCTCGCCTTGGCGCCTAGTAGAAGATCAGCATACCTGGGCCATCTCCCGCCGGATTCCGCCGAGATGCAGCAATCACTGCCGTTCAGGCTTCTTTGCTGAGTCAAGGCCTTTATCCCTTCGGACGAGCCCCCAGAAATGTTATGGCTAGCTGACCGGGTATTTAGGTGATGACTCGACAAAAAAAATGCCAGACGGAGGCCTTGATTCTTGAAAGGAAAAAAGGTTTTATTCGGTACCGGACGAGAGCTGCAAGTCTTGCTCACAATCAAAGCTCAAGTCCCGAGTCAACAGAGAAACAAAGAATTTATACATGGCGAGTAAAAATGCACACCTTATTCCCCTCCCCAGGTTACCCTCCCACTTCCCATATCAACCTTCATTATACATATTGGACTTTATTCATCATTTTGCAAGTCAGCAAGGTTCACCTCAAAGACACGACCCTTGAGCCCACCCGAGACAATCTGAATTCTCTGTCTAGTCAATAAGGTTGTAAAAGGGAATCATTCTTCCAAAACAAATATGGCAAGCTACGGGATTTACAGGGGTTATTCATTCCTTCTGCGGCCTCGATTTATTAAGCAACTTTTATGGCTTAGCTAGAAATAGTTAGAGACCTGTGGGGGGAGAAGAGGTGATTCTTCAGTCAGCAGAAATCAGGTTTAAAACAAGATATTAGAGGCTACACTTAGAAAATAGAACTGTATAAACTAACAGCTATCTAAAATGGTGGACAGGGTACAGAGAGGGTGACGCTAGGGGTTATTCCCAGGTAGCGCTCTTTCAATGTGACTGTCCTTGTCTCGCACAGTCAGTGGGGGCGGGGCTGTGCTCGGGGTGTGACCACTGTGTTGGCACCTCCGCCCTGCAGGTGGAGGGGGCAGTGCGTGGCTTCCTCGAGTGGACGATGCAGATCCCAGGGAGCACTGAGAGCAGCCAGTTCCTGGGGTGCACTGAGAGCAGCCAGTTCCTGGGGAACACCGAGAGCAGCCAGTTCCCGGGGAGCACTGAAAATATGTAACCTGTGTATATATGGCTCTGATACTAGCCAGGGCCTCACCAGCCTCACCGCACGTCCCTGGTATGCAGGGAGGCCGGGATCAGGAAGCAGTGTGTGATTCTGCTGAGAATTCTCAGTGTACATTCTAGTTTTCTGCAGGGATTATCACATCAGAAGAAAGGCAGGAAAGGAAGAAGAGTGAGAGATTTATAGAGTAAAAGGGAGAGAGTGATAGAGGAAGAGAGATGAGGAGAAATGGAGAGTAAGACATAGATACAAGAACAGATGGAAAAATACACAGGATACACAGATATAGATGGACAGACAGAATAATAGATATTCAGAAAGAAGGCTTCATAAGGTAAAAGACCAGAGTAACAAAAGGACAGAGAAAAACACAATCAAATGTACGTAGGGAGCCCCCCTTACCCAGCAGCCTTTTGCTTCAATGAGATGTGCATTGTGCACAGTGGCTTATGGTGTTGGAAGTACAGAGTTGCTGCCAGTCACTGAGTCCCATCCCATACCTTCCCATTACAGATTCCCCCCACCTTGCAATTACAGAGTATCTTACCTGATGCAGCAGGCCCCAGGTGCCACCGGGGAACATTCAGAGGTAGCCACACCGCCTGGGAAGATGCATCAGTGGGTCCCAGGCATTAGATGGGCCTGGGGCACTTGTCCCGTGACCCAGTACGCCCCTTGTCGCGACCCACTTTTGGGTCACGACCCACCACTTGAGAAACACTGCTATAGACGATATAAAGTGTCTTTATATGATATATACCGAGCCTAAGTGCTAGTCATAGACAACAGTTATGGGTTTCTTTTCTTTACCAGACAAGAAAATATCTTTAATTCAAAGAAATATATTTAAGGTTTAGAATAAGTATAGCTATGCACAAAGTATATATATGTATAATTAATATATTCTATAATAGTAGCACAGAAAATAATATTAAGAAATATTATAATATAACTGTAGTTACTGAAGAATAGAAATAAGCTGTTTTCACTGAAGAATAGAAGTATTCTGCTGACTTAATTGTAAAGGAATGTCTGTATTGATAAGAGCACTTAAGTAAAAACCTTGAAATGGATAGAAATTAAGAAATAGTAAATCAAATATGACAGTTCCAGACACCAGTCTGTAAGACAGTGAAGAGACTATGAGAGTTCTTTTGTTCAAAATTGATAAGAGAGATTGAACTATGATCTCTGTCACATGATTCAACTAAATATTAAATATAATTGTGATATTTTTATTTGAAAAACAACACTGCCATCTTGTGGTGTAGTGTAGGTTGACTGTTCTGGAGTTTATATAGGGTTATAAAGAAAATACACTATATGCTAAGTAGGGAGGTATGTAATAAATGACGTGGAATTTCTCTATAACTAAACAGAACACAATGAGTGGAGGGCATTCAGGCATTCGGCACTTCATTTCACAACTTCATTGAGATCACGCTCTTCATTCCAACTCAGATTACACTTCACTTATCCCTCTCGGGACTTCAAATTTTTTTTTACTCTCATGCATTCACTCACTCAAATTATTCTATGAGTAGCTCAAGGAGACAACTCAGAGACAAAGAAATTAAGATGCCAACAAATTTCTAACATATTCTAATATCTCATATATTCTCACATACTCTCCAAAATTCATTATATCCACTAATCACTAAGAAGATTGCAGAAACGCTGAATCCAGACTGGACAGGTAATGTATGGAAAGCAAAATAGTGGGATTAGTGTAAGAAATAGATTTATAAAGTGTCTGATAACCGGATAATTGTCCTACGTATTTGTTGCAACAGTATATACAAATATATAAATATATTAAATTTGGAAGAGCTATTGTGATTGATGTAATAAGCAAGGATGTATATAACCTACAATAAAAAGCAGAAGATTAGAAGCCTAATTCTCGTTATTAGGGGAGGATTCACTAAATAAGTTTTTATCATTCTAGAAATAGAATAAGTGATAGCTTATCTTTTGTGGAAAAATGTGGTGACAGTCCGCGCTTCCCTCTTTTTTTTCCCTTCCTTTTCTCCCCCTAAAATCTTGGTCGAGGATCTTCTTTAAGCAGTTAATTGCTTTCTTTTATGCAGTCCTCAATTCTCAAGATATATGGGGATAGAAATGAGAAACATAGTGTGATCCATAAAGACACATCCAAGTCCCCAAAATACAATAGTTCAACTCACATTTGGAGGTGTCATAAATCAGACACTAGATGTATCTCACAACCGATATTTTTAGGAGATATCAGGCTCCCCTTTTCCTCCTCTGTCCGATGATGTTGCTCCAAATGGAAAAATAAGGTTGCAGGATATCAATGAACAAAATTAAAATTTATTAAAATTTAAAATTTATTCCATAAAACAATAAATTTTAAATTTTAATAAATTTTAATTTTGTTCATCGATATCCTGCAACCTTATTTTTCCATTTGGAGCAACATCATCGGACAGAGGAGGAAAAGGGGAGCCCGATATCTCCTAAAAATATCGGTTGTGAGATACATCTAGTGTCTGATTTATGACACCTCCAAATGTGAGTTGAACTATTGTATTTTGGGGACTTGGATGTGTCTTTATGGATCACACTATGTTTCTCATTTCTATCCCCATATATCTTGAGAATTGAGGACTGCATAAAAGAAAGCAATTAACTGCTTAAAGAAGATCCTCGACCAAGATTTTAGGGGGAGAAAAGGAAGGGAAAAAAAGAGGGAAGCGCGGACTGTCACCACATTTTTCCATTATTGACTCTTTCTGGTGGTTGGAGGTGAACTATCAGTGTGTGAACCATCTGCTGCTGACTTTTTAAACTGCAATTTAATGCTTTATGTCCTTTGGACTTAAGAATAGTTTGTGTACAAACAGCATTGTTTAACTATATCCATTAGGGGGCGCCAGATACTTGTCTATTCTGTATAGCTTATCTTTTGTTGATCCAGGTAGCACAAGGAGATATACTTATATATCTACAAGATACTAGCTTGTTTTAAATATTGGTTTGCTGGGTATACATGTAAATAGTTTTCTTTAAGCAGGATGTTTATTAAGGAAACTAACCATCTGTGTATTAGTTATTAACTGATGAAAATAAATGGTATTAACATATATATATACAGTTACTAGCAGAAATACTCAGTGGTGTATTTTGGCCTAGGCCGACAAGGCCTAGGCCTAGGGCGGCACTTTCCAGGGGGCGGCGGCACTTTCCAGGGGGCGGCAGCACTTTCCAGGGGGCGGCGGCCCGCACCGGGTGGCCCCACCCCTAAAAAATGTTTTACATTTTTTTTTACTTTTGCAAAGTATTTTACCAGGAAGGATACACTGAGATTTCACGAATTTTCAAGTATGTCCTGGGTAGGCAAGGCCTAGGCTTTCACTTTCCAGGGGGCAGCAAAAAACCTCACCACTAAATGGGTTACTCACAGAGCACCGAAATGACGCCAACATTTTGGTGTTCTGTAGTTCCCTGCACTTCGGGGAATAAAATTTCCCCACCCTGCAGTGAATTCACCATTCACCGCAGGGTCCCCAAAGTGCATGGAGTCGGCAGCTGAATGCTGCCACTGCAAACCCGTGACCTGCTGTTTTCAAAAGAACTACTGAACGAAAATGTCTGGAATTTACATATAAGATCCTATGATTGATAATAAAAAGTTCTGTTACAGAAAATGACTAAAATGTACTAAAAAAAAGTCAATAAAGACTTTTTACTGCAGATTAAAATAATAAATGGTGGAAGGCGTGGCCTGATGACTGCCTAAAATGGACGCACATTAGGTGAGCTCCGAGTGAACCTTAAGGAGTTTCAGCCCTCTATGCATAGATTCCCCGATATGGTGAGGGGTAGGAAGCGCACAGTCACCTGCACAAGCCCCGGAGCACAAACCACGCCGGCTACCGCACGTCTGGAGCAGTATATTGCACCAGTATCCGAGACCCCTCCTCGTGCTCGGCCAACTGTCATGGCGGCTTCTCCCGCCGATGCTGACTTCTCCCTGCCTGAGCTAGGGGCGGCCTCGCAGCACATTGAACGCTCACTAGCAGAAATGCCCACAAGATCGGACATCAGGGAGATGGTGGCGAAGGTACGGGAATCCCTGCAACGCGAAATCTCGGAACTCCGGACTGAGGTGGGGCAGGTAGAGCCCAGAGTCCGTGGTCTCGAGCAAGTGACTGAACGTGCCGCGGTGGTGGGAGCCTGCTCTCTCATTCAGGACACAGCGATGTCAGCGATCCGGAGACGCCTAGATGACTTGGACAACCGCTCCAGACGTCAAAATTTGCGGATTAGAGGGGTTCTGGAGTGTGAGACAGCACAGACATCGCAGAGGACCCACACAGACACCTGAGGACGTCGCAGTGGGAGGTGATTGACAGAAGATGTAGGCCTCAGCCACGTTTCTGAGGCATGTCTATTTTAAGTTTTTCCCACCACTCTGAGCCCTGTTTTATCCATTCATTTCTTCTTGAATAAAAGAGACGATACGAAAGACCTCTCGTTAACTCTGATTAGCGGGGTGGATTTTGTATCACAGATGTTGAGGCCTCAGCTTAGAGGCCATGACGACCTCCCTGAACAGTTTATTTGTTTCACTGCACCCCTGAAAATGATCTGGATCCCGTGACCAAACGTTTCCTTATGGTCTTTATTGACTGACACCGTCAACTGCAGTCGGGAAAAAAAAAAAAAATATATATATATTTTTTTTCCCTTGAGATGGCCCTGGCAGGTAATTTTTGACTGCTTTGTTGGACACAATGGAAACATGCGTAGGAGTATAAGACACTGGTCGGGTTGACTTTTTATAGCGAACCTGAGCACCCCACCACTGCTGGCCTCCTTTTTCATTGAATGGACTGTTTGACTTGATCCTGTGCCTTTTAGGTCAAGAGAAACACGGGTTCTGCGGTTCATTATAGGGCGGGGGAATAAGGGGTTTTTAGGGGAGGGGTTATTTTGGGGATGGGTGGCATAGTCCGACGACGGTGGGGAGGGGGGACTTTATTAGTATAATTTTAATACGAATCACAATAAAGGGGGAGGGAATAATTTTTTTTAAAAAGTGGGGTATTTTTGCTTTCATATCTGCTTCTGGTAATGTTTTGTTTGCTATTTACTCGTGGTTCGTACCTCAATGTGGGGGTGGGAGGGATGGGGATAGCATAGGTAATGGACATACGATACGCACTGGTAAAAAAAAAAGGAATAGCAAGTATAATATAAGACATCGATGTGTTATCCTTGTTCCTATTCTTGACTTTGATATTATTGGACCGACTTCTTACGCACGATATGTATTTATTTCAGGGACGTATAGGGATATAGTCGCTAATAAGCAATTCGGGGGGACGAGGAGAGGGGGGAACCAAAAAAATAAAAAAAAATAATAACTAAAATAAAAAAATTAAAAAAAATTAAAAAAAATAATATATGGAAAAAAAAAAAAAAAAAGATTGGGAGGGGGGGAGGGTGGTTTTGCAATGTGGTGCTACGAAAACATCAGAATGGACCATACTAGGTCGCAGTGAGGAGGGTGATATTGTTTACCTCTCCAGAATGTTGTTAAGTATAATTTACTCCGGGAGGGAACTCTCCCTCATATATTTTCAAGTATAGTATGTTGCTTAAGACTGCGCAAGTTACTATGTTTTACGCTTAATCTTGCTTTACGCCTCCCTCTTTCGGGAAGTTCTTTTTACAATGAACTCGAATGGGTTCACTCGTTTATTTTGCTACTTCCATATTTAACTTCACACAACCTTTCTTTTGCTGAACTGTGAGTCAGGCTGTTCACCCTCGAGAGGCTTGGTGTATTACCTTCTGGGGACTTTGCGGGGGAGGCTCTACTCCTCCCTCTGTCTTTGTTTCCCCAGTCACATCTCCTGCCTCATTGGCGCTATTGTCTATCGCTCTACTTTGTTTTTCTCCCCTTCTTCCCTGTCTCCATCCTGCCCACCACCTTCCCCCCTTTTTTTTGTACTTTCTCAAATGGCAACCTTGTTCTCCCCAGGGACGCTCCAAATGATATCCTACAATGTCCGAGGGTTGAATACCCCGGAAAAGAGATCTAAGATATTACGGGAGCTCTGGGCGCAGAGGACGTCGGTGGCTTTCCTACAGGAGACACACTTTCGTGGAGAGACGGCACCCGTTTTCCGCGACCAAAATTTTCCTACTGGATACTTTAGCAATTACGCATCGAGTAAATCGCGTGGGGTAGCTATTCTGTTTGCGAGAGGGATCCCGTTTGAAGAGGTGGAGGTCCGTCGAGACCCGGAAGGTTGGCTTCTCTTTGTAAAGGGCCGTCTAGCGGGCACGCTTTTTACCTTGGCGTCAGTGTACTTGTCTAACAAGGCCCAATATCGCTGCCTGGCCTCTATCTTACTCTATCTTACTCTCTCTTCAAGACTTTCAAGAGGGCACACTGGTCCTGGCCGGGGACTTCAATGTTGCTCTGGACCCCCAGATGGATTCCTCCTCTGGGGTGTCCTCAGTCCCACGAAACATCTTAGGCCGTATGAGAAGACTCTTAGATAGACACCAATTGGTAGATGTATGGAGGGCACTGCACGGTGGGGAGAAAGATTACTCATACTACTCCTCGGTGCATGCGGTGTACTCGAGGATAGACTACTTCTTTGTACAACAACATACGTTTGACCTCGTACGTACCGCAGACATACATACAAAGACGTGGTCGGACCACTCCCTGATTTCGGCTTGTTTGACCGCCCCGATTTTCGTTCCTCGGGAATGCACGTGGAGACTAAACCTTTCCCTTCTAGAGGACCCGGTGATATTGGCGGAGACACGCCATCTGCTTTCCGACTATTTTATTTTACGGAGAACCTCACTCCGGAGGTCCTGATTACCACAGTATGGGAAGCCCATAAGGCGGTCCTAAGGGGCTTTCTCATAAACAAAGGTACGGCGGCAAAGAAGCTCCGTTTAGCACAAAAGGCTGACCTCTTTGCTGAGGTGTCCCTTTTGGAAACGTTACATGTTGCTTCGGGAGACCCCTCGACCTATCAACAGCTCACTCAGGCCAGGGCATCTCTTACGGCACGTCTTACGGATGACCTCAAATTTCTGGACACCAAGGCAAACTCCTTTTTTGCGCTTAATGAAAACAAGCCGGGTCACCTTCTGGCCCAAATACTTAAATCAAAGACTTCAAAAGCATACATCCCTCGCATTTGCCTCGCTTCCACGGAAATTACAACACACCCTGACCTTGTGGCTGAGGAATTTTGCACTTATTTCCAATCCCTTTATTCGTTACAGACCTCGCAATTTCCTGACTTTACTGTCGCAGACGTTAATGGCTATCTGGCAAGCAAGAACCTTAAACAACTGTCGCCTGAGGAGGCAACAGACTTAGGATCACCGATCAGTGTTGAGGAATTTGTGTCGGCTCTTAAACATGCTAAACCACACAAATGCCCCGGACTTGATGGTCTCCCGGTGGAATACCTAAAACTCCTACAACCAGAACTGCTCCCACATCTGTTAGCCATATTCAACTCGCTGTTAATTGAAGGGGTACTACACTCTTCAGCACTAGCGGCAACCATCACTTTGATCCCGAAACCGGGAAAAGACCCGCTTCTGCCGTCCATCTACTGCCCCATTTCTCTCCTCAACACGGACGTCAAACTTCTGGCGCGTATCTTGGCTACCCGGCTGCAATGGTACCAGCCCCGCTTGGTTAACTCGGATCAAGTAGGGTTTATACCAAGTAGGGAAGCAAAAGACGCAACATCGAGGGTTATTAACGCTATCCTACTTGCCAAACATGAAGAATCCCCGTTCATATTGCTTTCTACCGATGCGGAGAAAGCATTTGATAGGGTGTTATGGCCCTATCTTATGCAGGTACTTCAGAAGTTTGGACTGGGGGTGGGGTTCTTGAGATGGGTATCCGCTCTTTATACATCTCCCTTGGCTAGGGTCCGAGTGAATGGAGCACTGACAACCAGTTTCCCCATTTTGAATGGAACGCGACAGTGCTGCCCGTTATCTCCACTACTTTTTGCCTTGTCTCTGGAACCCCTACTGGCATCTATAAGGGCGAATCCTGCCGTTCCTGGACTTCAAGGGAGGAGACATAGGCATAAAGTCGCAGCATATGTGGACGACCTCATGTTTCTGCTGACAGACCCGCTAACCTCCTTGCCGGAGGTAGTTCGAGAATTACAGCGTTACGGCGAAGTCGCGGGACTAGCCATCAATGAGGAGAAATCTTAGATCTTAGAAATTTCCACACAAAAAGAAGTGGCACAGCAGCTTCAAACACAATTTCGGTTTAAATGGTGTGCCGACAAATTAAAATATCTTGGGATCTGGCTGACAGCGGACGTACAGTGTATTTCCAACCTAAATTTTGAACCCCTTCTGGCAGACATCCGACACGACACTTCGACATGGTCCACCAAACACATCTTTTGGCTGGGCAGAGTCGGGGTGTTAAAAATGAATATTTTACCTCGCATACTTTACCTAATGCAAACAATCCCACTCACCATTTCAAACGGAATTTTTCAAGCACTCCGCCAATGTTTTCTCTCCTTCGTATGGGCGGGCACTCGGCCCCGTCTGAAATTCTCTACATTGTGCAGACCTACTACACACGGTGGACTTGCCTTACTGGATATTCGATTATATTACCATGCCACACATCTTACCAGAATATTGGATTGGATGGTCCCATCCCAACTAAGAAATGGCTTGAATTGGAAGCTGGTCTCGCATCCAGCCTTTTATGGATTTTGCCATGGTTGTTCCCGGATCATATACCGCCCTCCTACCGATTGATCCCAACACTGATTTGTACCATCCGTATCTGGCACAAACTTAGGGTCCGTCATTCCCTGTCTACCTTTCCAGCTCCCCTCCTTCCGTTATCTCACAACCCGGCTTTTCCAGGGGAATCAGGCCAACACTACGGAACCGTTTTACCACCCACCCAGGCCTATTGGCCATGCACGTGCTGAAAGATGGCCAATTCCGACAGGTCCAACATCGGATATAGACCCACCACTTACTTATCTAGACACGTTTAACTTTCTGCAGATCAAACACTATCTGCTGTCGCTACCTAACGGTACTAATTTAACTCGACCGCTCACGACGTTTGAAAACCTCTGTGCTTTGGGCGTCGTTGCGTCGCACAGTCTTTCCTCCCAATACCACGCTCTCCAGTCTTCTGACTCAGATTTACCCTCGTTTGTGGGACGCTGGGATGCTATGCTGGGAACCATGATTCCTGATGCGCACTGGACAAAGACTTTTACTTTAATTCACCATGGCACTACTCTATCTAGAGTAGACTAAAGGAAACATCATTCAAAATTGCATCCCTATGGTACACTACTCCCATTTGGATAGCCCGCTTTAGTTCAACTCCTTCTACAGAGTGTTGGTGATGCCTTCGGGACCAAGGAACTTTTCTACATCTTTGGTGGAACTGTTCCCTTCATCGAACCTTTTTGGCGTTCTACCAGTTCTTTAATTAAACATACCACTGAGATCGAACTGGACTTCACACCTGAGATATTTTTGCTAGGCAGATGGCCTTGTCTGTAAAATCACTGAAGAAATCTTTACTGATCCAGATTTTACTGGCAGCTCGGGCACTCATCCCGATTCATTGGAACTCATCTATAGTGCCCTCGACTCGTGACCTGATAACGAAAGTCGAAACCATTAGGTCTATCGAAACGGCGACCTTACCCCCAGGTGGATGGACAGAGGTACATAACACCACATGGTTCCACTGGAACACATTCGTGTCCTCTTCAGCCTGCAGACGCTGCTGACTGTTGCCAGATTGAGAGGATAGCACACTGACAAGATCCCTGTTCCCGGAGCTCTCTCTTCTTACAGATTTTAACACCTGAGATACACTCCTTTTGCTTATTTTATATTTGCCTCCCCATGACCCCCTCTCCTTTTAATTTTTTTTGTTACTTTTGTCTCCTCTCTCCACCTTCTCTCTTTCTCTTTTCTGTTTCACTTTACTACTCTTCTTTCTAGAAATTCCTACTCTACCGCCTGCAGTTATGAGTACTCCCACACAATACAACTCACATTTATGCCAGTAGAATTGCTTTGATTTCTCTGGACACGATACTCTTCATTTACGATGGTACCCAGACAGTAATCATTTTAACCTACACTTTTGATGTATTACTGTACCTTATTATCGTACTATTTTTGTACTTTCTGTATATCTTTACTTTAATAAAAATTATTTGATTGCAAAAAAATAATAATAAATGGTTTATTAGATATTGCATAAAAACGGGAATATTTTTAATATTGAAACCTATGGGGTTCGCCTGAATAAACCTGCTGATTGAAACAACCGAACAACAGGGCATTTCACTGCCATTTCTCTGCTGTTTGGTGTTCTCTGAATAGATTAACCATTACTTCTCTATGGGGATTTGCACTGCCTTCAAACGGCACCGTACTTGCTGGCAGTTCGCCAAACCTATGTGTGAGCATCTCACAGAGCAGTGGTGTACTTAGGGGAGTGGCGGGGCGGGCCGCCCCAGATACCAGTGATTATTGGGGTGTCATTAGGGGGTACTAGGAGGTGCCACTGTCACTGTGTGTCAGCTTTGAGCTGTGTTCTCAAACAATGAGCAGCGGAGCAGGGCGTTTGCATACGGAATAAAATCGAATAGAATAAAAATCCCCCTCTCCTCCCTCCGTAGCTCCTCCCCTGCCCCGCAGCAGCTCTAGGAGAGGGGAGGGGAATGTGATTTGTGTGCAGAGAGAGAAGATAACAGTAAACGGCAGGTAAAGGGGGGGTATCAGCAGAATATGAAGCCCTGTCTGCTTACTGCTTTTTAAAGTGGACCTTTCCGTAACCAGCACTGCAGTGATCAGAAATTTGTCATTGAGCTGCCTGGCTCTTGGTGAGGTCCTGCATAGAGGGGGCCAGGCTGCATATCACCAGTGAATAGTGTTCTGTTTCTCCACCAAAGCACTGAGAATGTGATCTCTTAACTTACTGTTGTGATGAGATGGCTATAGCCCCCAGTCTAGATGAATTACAGACAGTGACTCAATCGAGATGACACCTTGAAGATCTGTTGAAGTTTTATTCCAAAACTGTAGAAAATCCACAACAATATACATCCGATAGATGAAAAAATCATAATGAATCTGAGTCCATAAGGCTTGCAAAGGATTGCTGGGAAGGGAACAAGGGTGGAGCTATCTGAACAGGAAATCCCTGCGCCATGAGGAAGGGAGGAGAGAAACCCAGGGGTAGATAAGACATGTGCAATTCTTAAAGGCATATCACAAGTCATGTGAAACATGACACTCCCCGTCGAAATCTATGATTTCTATAATTAAATAACTTTGACTAAAGTTCAAAACAAATAAGTGAAGATTCTTTTCCAGGAACATCTGAAAAACAAGAGGGAAGGGAAGAACAAGAGAAAAGAATGCAACATTAACAATTCTTGCAGATCTTGATCTTGATGGTCCAGGCTGTGTCAAGAACAGTCAGTGAGCCCATCTTCAGAGGGGAAGGCAGCAACGTGCACCAATCCTTCTTACCTCCCTTTGAGTCAAATTGATGACTTGTGAGGCTCGTCTTCTTCTTTGGGCAGAAGGAGTACTAGTTCCTTTATAGGCCTGAAGTAAAAGTGTGGAGAATCTTCTTTCATGAATAAGTTGTAAAGTTTTCTGGTCCAGTACCAGTCCAGAAATTTTCTTGCGACTCCAATCATGCGTTCCCAAGAGTCTCCCACGTGAAAGGAGTGAGGTGGGTTGAATTCCCATTTACACTTGTCATTCAAGAAGTTCAGTATCTTTTCTGGTCGAGAGACCTCCTGAATTGTGGGGGGGTCTTTACAGATGTGCCGCTTGTGACATTGTTTGTCCGTGTCAGAGCTGTTTGTAAATTGATGAACAATGTGAATAAGACGTGCAATGGCTCGTACAACAGAAGACCACTTGGAAAAGCATTCAAAACGGTGAGGACTTAGCCTTATCCTTTCTTTCACAGAGGTGTTGAGTGTAACCGTAACAGCTCTAATTTCTTTATCAGATTCCGGTTCAAATAGTTCAAAGGTAAAATTTGTAGAATTTGAGATGAGGTCTTCATTCAAGAGTATTGGTGGGGATAGCCATAATGTGTCCAGAAATGCAGTAGCAGGTACTGCGCGAGTGCCTCGATCAGCAGGGTTGAAGTTAGTGCCATTGTTCGGGTGTAGAGAACTTTCTTATACATTCCATTCTGTTGCCGACAGACAAGTGGAACTGTCTTGTCTGATTGTGTATGTATTGCTTTGTGAAGGGCTTGTCACAGGCTGATACTTGTAACGTGAACGTGTCTTGCTTAACATAAATACAGAAAAAATGGCGTCGCGCCCATACTCACTTATTTTCGGAGGGGCAGCAACTGCCAGGAGTAACAGCCCAGTCAATGCATAAAACATAACAAGGAAAAAGAGTGTCATCTGCGCTCGTTTCTATGTGTTCCATGTACAACAAAAATGAGGTTTTTGTTTGTTTCAATGGCCATTGCAACGTAAGCCCACTCGCCACTTCAAGGCACCTCTTTAGAGTGGGTACCTAACAATTGTGACCAAAAGGCCGCTCTACTGAGCAGCTCCAAGCCCCTCCAGCTGCTTTTCAGCGAAGGAGAGGCAAAGATGGTGGCTTTTATTTATACACGCACCAAACACTTCCCATTTGGGATCAAAAACAAAAACATGGAAAGAGGAACAGCTGCAGAACGACGGACTGGTGTTACAAGCATGATATACATAAATGCAGAAAAAATGGCGTCGCTTTTTCCTTGTTATGTTTTATGCATTGACTGGGCTGTTACTCCTGGCAGTTGCTGCCCCTCCGAAAATAAGTGAGTATGGGCGCGACGCCATTTTTTCTGTATTTATGTATATCATGCTTGTAACACCAGTCCGTCGTTCTGCAGCTGTTCCTCTTTCCATGTTTTTGTTTTTGATCCCAAATGGGAAGTGTTTGGTGCGTGTATAAATAAAAGCCACCATCTTTGCCTCTCCTTCGCTGAAAAGCAGCTGGAGGGGCTTGGAGCTGCTCAGTAGAGCGGCCTTTTGGTCACAATTGTTAGGTACCCACTCTAAAGAGGTGCCTTGAAGTGGCGAGTGGGCTTACGTTGCAATGGCCATTGAAACAAACAAAAACCTCATTTTTGTTGTACATGGAACACATAGAAACGAGCGCAGATGACACTCTTTTTCCGTGTCTTGCTTAACGTTCCAAAGCAATCCAAGACTGCGCTGTGTAATGGAAAGGTCCGTTCCTAGTTGGAATTTCTTCACACTGACAGCGTAGTGTCAGGACCCCTGTCTGGAGCCCCCCAGCACCCCACGTAAAGCCCGCCGTAAAAGGAAGAAAGGCAAACCTGGTGCTGCGTTGTCCTGAATGCAGGGCAGCACTTCCACAAGACGGCATATCCTATGTCCCACCCTGCTCTCAGACTGCAGGCATAACAGGTGCCTCTAATCTACACAGAGACTAATCCCTACTTAAGGGTGGAGCACCCAGAAGACAATGCTTCTGCATTATGGTTCCTGAGCCAGCAAGCCAAGCACACTGATCCAGAATCTATCCTGTGCTTCCCATCTGCATCAAGTCTCCCGAGCCATCCAGAGACTTCATCCTAGATCCCTGCATCCTGGTTTCCCGCTGATCAACTGTCTCCTGATTCCTCAGCTATTCAAGAAACCATCCAGCCCTTTTCCTGTCCTGTCTCGTATCCCCAGTAAGTCTCCTCCGTGTGTCTGCCCTCTGTGTCTTCTAGTATTGTTTCCTGCATCCCCTCGTATCCACCAAGATTCCATATTCCAGTTGGTCTCTTTCATCTTTAAGTTCTGCCCTGCATCCTACATAACCTGGACTTATTATTTATCTGAATCCTACAATAAACCCCTGTTTTCCCTAACCTGGTCTCCGTGTGTCACTGCATCCTGGGTTCGGAATCTTACCTGTCACGCTGGTACCTTACACGTAGTCAGAGGGAAAGGCTCTCATGGCCTTGTCGCTGTTCGAAATGATTTTGTGAAGTCTGAGGTTTGCAGTGGCAAGCATGTTCTGAGTTCTAGTGAGAAGGTCAATAGCTTCTTCTTCTGTAGGCAGAGATTTGAGTCCGTCGTCTACATAGAAGTTCTTTTCGACAAACTGTCGTGCATCAAACCCAAATTCTTTCTCTCCTTCTTGGGCCGTTTTCCTCAGTCCATAAATTGGTACTGCGGGAGAAGGACTATTACCGAAAACATGTACCTTCATCCGGTAGTCTATGACTTCATCATTGACATCATTATTGCGATACCATCGGAATCTGAGGAAGTTTCTGTTGTCTTCACGGACGATGAAACAGTGGAACATCTGCTGAATGTCAGCCATAATAGCAATTGGTTCTTGTCTGAAGCGAAGTAAAACTCCTATGAGGTTGTTGTTCAGATTAGGCCCAGTGAGAAGACTGTCATTGAGGGAGACACCTTCATGTCGAGCACTTGAGTCGAAGACCACCCTAATCTGATCAGGCTTGCGAGGATGATAGACACCAAAGCATGGAAGATACCAGCATTCTTCTCCTTCCTTAAGCGGAGGTGCAGGCTCAGCATGATCTCTCTCAAGCACTTTCTGCATAAAGACCACAAAGTGTCTTTTCATCTCAGGTTTCCGATTCAAACTGCGTTGTAAAGAAGTAAACTGTGCTTCTGCATGTTCTCTGTTGTTTGGTAGTCTCTTTCTTGGAGTACGGAATGGTAGAGGTGCTACCCAGCTGTTGGAATCATCTTGTGGAACTCTTTACTCATGGTTTTCAGGAATTCCTTGTCTTCCATGGTAGCTGCCAACTCGTTGTCTTTAGATGTTACCTCAAACACTGTGTTGCCGATGTTGTCATCCCAGAAATTAAGAGCTTTCTCTTCGTCCTGTATGATGTGTCGTTGTGCGCTCTTATGAAGCAGTCTTTCCTTCACATGATATTGGTGCAGGGTCAAAACATTACAGCAGATAAACAGCAAGTAATAATATGATCTGCAGTTGTCATCTGAGTACAGCCAGACGTCAGCAAAATCATCACCAAGTGGGGGGTTACTCAAAACACAAAAGTAATTTTGGCTGCGCAGGGCCACAGCCTGTCATCAAGTAGGTAACATCGAAAAATATAGTAAAAAGCAATAGTTATCTTAAAAAAAAAAGTAAAAAGGGGGAGGGGGATTGGGTCAGGCGAAGACCGCAGCGGTGCCGTCCCTGCAGGGCCAGCGCTGCCGCTAGGCGAGCTAGGCAGCCGCCTAGAGCGCAGCGCCGCCTAGGGCGCCACGCCGCCTGGGTGCCCTCTGCTCCTCTAGATTGTAAGCTCCTGGGTGTCCTCTGCTCCTCTAGATTGTAAGCTCCTGGGTGTCCTCTGCTCCTCTAGATTGTAAAGTCATGTGTGCCCTCTGCTCCCCTAGATTGTAAGCTCCTGGGTGTCCTCTGCTCCTCTAGATTGTAAGCTCCTGGGTGCCCTCTGCTCCTCTAGATTGTAAACTCCTGGGTGTCCTCTGCTCCTTTAGATTGTAAGCTCATGTGTGCCCTCTGCTCCTCTAGATTGTAAAATCCTGGGTGCCCTCTGCTCCTCTAGATTGTAAACTCCTGGGTGTCCTCTGCTCCTCTAGATTGTAAGCTCCTGTGAGCCGGGCCCTCTGCTCCTCTAGATTGTAAGCTCCTGTGAGCCGGGCCCTCTGCTCCTCTAGATTGTAAGCTCCTGTGAGCCGGATCCTCTGTAAATTCTCGTGAGTCGGGCTCTCTGCTAAAACACCTTATTTTCTGTCAGTGCCCCTCCCGAGACTAGTCTCTGGATCCGCCCCTGGATCACACATAATTACAAAGATTTCATATCAAACATGGATATTAGGTTTTTGGTTTTACATAAGGGTGGCTACCCCCTCCCCCCTCTCTGTCTGACCTCAGTCAAAGGTTAAAAGTTCAGGTTTGTATCTATGTAGTAAGTTTTTGTTTATGGCTTAACCCTTTCGCTGCCAAGCCATTTCACCACTGTGTGCTGAGCTAAATTTTACCAGTTTCGCTCATCATGTTTAAACGCGATTTGAAGACATGTTTTATTATATGATCCAGACATATTATATATCGTTTTTTCCGGCAGACTCGACAGATTCATAATATATCATTATTATATGTATACGTCATGTCCTGCCTGAATATTAGAACTAAAATGCAATAAAATTTGAATTTTTAATCATCTACAGTGTGTAAAGCGTTTTTTTTTTCAAAATGTTATCATCCGAGCCTTTGCGATTTTTAATTCTATGGGGTAGGCTTGTTAAAAAAATTTGAGCTGGGAACCCATTACTTTTAATTTTTTGCAAAACTATGATTTTAGCTAAAACCCCTCCCAAAAAAAAAAACGCTAGGGCAACATCATTGTTCACATTATAATTGAAATGTGAACAATAATGCTACATTAATAAAAAAAAAGCAGTTATTTTAAAAAAAAATTAACATTTTACTTATATTTTAATTTTTTTTCCTTTACTTTTAACAAGGTCATGTTTGGTATCATTGGGAAGGCCATACTCTGGCCTTTCAAATATACCAAACATTAACCCCTAGCTGTCAAGGATCGGGCAGCTGGGAGTTAATTCCCGACCTGATGTCATTGCGTCCATGCGTGATGACGCCAGTAGGCAGTGGAGATCCCGGAAGCTTGGCTGACACCCGAGATGTCGGCCGGCTCCGGGAGGGGACCGCAATCTGGCACCAAAGATCTATGAGCCTGAATGTTTTTATGTCCGAAAATTCAATGTGGGGGCGGAGGGTTAACCCGTCTTTATTAATCATTTAATAAGTCTGTAATTATGGGTGATCTAACATTAAAACCAGATGATAACACCTGATCTAACAAAGATCTATAAGCCTGAATGGTTTCTGACCACAAAATTTAATGTTGGGGGGGGGGGGGTGGAGGAGGTTTACCCCCTTATGTGATACACACAATCTCCTGTATTTTGTTAAATATCTTTGTAATTATGTGTGATCTAACGTTGAAACCACTTGATCTTACCCGATCTAACAAACATCTAGAAGCCTGAAAGGTTTTTGGCCAGAAAATTCAATGTGGGGGGGGCTAACCCGTCTTTATTAATCACTTAATAACTCCGTAATTATGGGTGATCTAACGTTAAAACTACTTGATCTTACCTGATCTAACGTAAAGCTTCCAAAATAGCTAAGTTTTTGGTTCATATTTTGATAAGGGGGGGCTGATGACGGGTTAGCCCCCCCTTACAATAATTGTTAATATCTCTTTTTCTATGTGTGATCTAACGCAAACAACTATTCATCTAACCTGATCTAACAAAGATCTCACCAACTGCATGAGTTTTGTTCAAAAATTTTGATAAGGGGGGGGCTAACCCGGCTGAGGTGGAATTAGCAGATTCTGATCTCTATTTATGTTAAATATATTTTTACAGAGGCCTAGACACAAATGACGCAGCAGCTTTCCATGTGTCTGCTCTGTAGGTGCCATCTTTATGGAGTCTCCTAATACATTTCTAGCACACTATAAATGGAGTTGCCAGATCAGCCATGTTTTCCTGGACACATATAACTGTTTCAGTCAGACGGTGAGTTCCTGGAAACGTCCTGCCCTGCAACATGTATAATTCATATGATGCAGGTAGGAAATCAAGACAGCTCACTTGAGATTCCTTTCTGAGTTCTTACCTGCAGCGTATGGATTACACATGCTGTGGGGTGACATTTTTCCTGCACTGCCCATCAACATTTAAACATGACCAGGGCCGGATCTGCACCTCAGGAGCCCCCAGGCACTGTGGGGGCTCGGTGAGAGGTAAGGAAGGACCAAGAAGGGCAGAAAAATCATCCGTTTGGAGCCCTGTAAACGGAGCTCCAAGAAAGCACGTCTATTCATCTCAGTCTCTAGACTCTGCCCCGCCTGACCACTTTAACTTATTAGTGTCTCTTTATAATATTTTCATGAACAATCTATGTGGGAGGAGGGTCCGGAGTTGGAAGGGAGTTTGTTCAAGTGACTTGACCTGAGAGGGATTGGGTTGGGGCAAAAGATCGGACCTGAGTGTAGGAGGGAGTTTGTGGGAAGGGAGAGAATGGCTGCTCCAGACCAAAGAAGGGATGACAGGCAGGTTGAGGTGGTGGCACAGGACCCCAGCTTCAAGTAAGGATAAAACAGCGTTACAGTGCCCATACCCAGTGGCAGTATCCCAGGGTTTGTGTTTTAGCGCTACTGCAAATGTAAACTAAATAAAAACAAACTGGTTATGTCTGACATAACCCTAGAACTAAATCATACAGAGTAAAGCAGCGGCACGTCTTCTCCAATCGGCTCCGAAGCAGAACCTGAGTTTATAACATTCAATCCAGTCTGACTCTGAACATTAAAGTAGCCTCACAAGCTCAGGCATCATAGATGTCCCTGGCAGTTTGGTTTGAGCCCCGGTACAGGACAGAGTTTTCTTTGGGGTGCTGTAGATCTGGATCATAGGGTCTGGTATGATCACATCATTGAACTGTCCCGTATCCATCTATCCTGAGCTCTATATATGAGTATACGGGGAATTAGCAGATCCTGAGCTCTATATGTGAGTATACGGGGAATTAGAGGATCTGAGCTGAAATGGCTCAGCAGTGAAGGGGTTAAAAAAAAATCAAAAATTATGTAAACATTGCGTATTTCTAAACTCAGGACAGAATTTAGAATCTATTTAGCCGAGGTCTTTTTTTAGAAGTTGTAGATGCGTAAAAGATTTGGGGTCAAAGTTCGAAAAAGTGTTTTTTGTTTTTTTTTCTTCATTTTTCAACATATTTCATTAATTTTTTATAGTAAATTATTCGATATGATGGAACTAATGGTATTTTTAGAAAGTTATTTATTTATTTATTTATAAAGGATTTTACCAGGAAGGATACATTGAGATTTCTCTCGTTTTCAAGCATGTCCTGGGTTCAAGAACATTGAAGTGTTACAGTTACAGAAATACAAAGTAATACAATGCAAGATATTAAAAAAAAAAAAACAACACAAATATACAGATTAACAGAAAAAAATATGTAGGAAATATAGTCACTAGGTTACATGTTTACAGGTGCATTCTGTATTGAGGTATGTTAGTAAGGAGCTTTTGAGTGACTTAAGACTGGGGGAAGATTTGATGATGTCTGGGAGGTTATTCCATAATTGTGGTGCTCTGTAGGAAAATGAGGACCGAGCCACTGTCTTTTTGTATTGTGGTATAGCAAGTAAGGTGCTGGTCCTGGATCGGAGGTTATAGGATGAGGGAGCTGCTGGGGGAAGCAGTCTATTCAGGTAGGGTGGCAGCTTCCCAGAGATGCTCTTAAACACCAGGCTGGAAAGGTGAAGGGTGCGTCTGGATTCCAGTGACGGCCAGTTTAGCTCTTTTAACATGTCACAATGGTGGGTCATGTAGTTACATTGTAGCGCAAAGCGGCAGAATGAGTTATACAATGTAGTAAGTTTATGAAGGTGTGTTTGCGGGGCGGCTGCATACACTACATCTCCGTAATCAATAGCCGGCATAAGCATTTGCTGTACAATCTGCTTTCTTACCGCGGGACTCAGGCAGGATTTGTTTCTGTACAGGGCACCTAGTTTGGGGTAAAGTTTAGTTGAGAGTTTTTCGATGTGGGGGCCAAAGGATAGATTAGGGTCCAACCACATACCTAGATATTTGAGAGATGTGACTGTGGTCAGCGTGCCATTTGATTTTGTCCCAACACATAGATGGGGATTTTGCAATTTGTGTAGTTTAGGTGCTGTTCCAAAGAGCATCGTTACAGTTTTGTCAGTATTTAAAAAAAGTTTGTTGTTTTTGATCCACTTTTCTACCTCTGTGAATTGTTCTAGCAGCACGGCCTCCAGCTGCGGGAGATTTGGTTTGCTGGTATAGATCACAGTGTCGTCTGCGTACATATGTACAGTTGAGGCTTTGCAGACGTTGGGCAGATCATTTATGAATATTGTGAATAGCAGGGGCCTAGTATTGAGCCTTGGGGTACACCGCAAGTGACTGGGAGTGGGAGGGAGGAGCTGCCAGAAATTGACACATATTGTGATCGGTCGGATACATATGATTGAAACCAGGTTAGCGTGCGATCACCAATGCCAGAGTTTTTAAGTTTTTCTAACAAGATGCCATGGTCTACCGTGTCAAAGGCCTTGGCAAAATCAAGGAAGATGGCTCCAGTTAGGTTTCCTTGTTCCATCCCAGCCTGGATATCATTGCAGACTTTTAGAAGGGCGGTTGTAGCTGAGTGATTTGGACGAAAGCCAAGTTCATTTAATGGTGAGAAAAAAGGTATATAATATGTGTGGGTGTCAGGTTTAATACCTTGCAGGTACTTGCCTTTCAGGTTATGAGCCCAATATGCAGGTCTTGGGGATGCACACAGTTCGTGGGAGAGGAGAATCACACAGGAGGGCTGTGGGACAGGACACAATGAGACTCACAGGTTGGCTGAGGGTGATGGGGAAAGCAGTCCTTGTGTCCAGGTATGAAGATAGGATAGTTGCTCCTGGGAGGGCATGTGGGATTAGGGAGGATGGATGGGTCGTTGCTCCTGGGAGAGCACAGTGGGATAATAGGAGGGGAAATACAATGAGTGGATAAGGAAAGCAGGTTTCTGGAGCTTGGTCTTTGCAGGTCTTGTTCATAAGAACAGCAGACAACAATGAAGCATTGGGCAGAGGGTGTGTGGAGCCTTTATTGATTAGTCAGAGGGGTGTGTCATGTGACCTGTGGTGTGTGTGTGGTTTTAACTGTTTATACACTGGTGCTGAGCAGAAGGGCAGCACCTTTCATGCAGCTGCCACTTGCATGGAATGACACAGGAACGGACAGGTACGGTCCTGACAGTGGGTTTCATAAATGAGTAAGTGGAAAATTAGAGCTAAACACAAACGGCGCAGAAACGTAAAAACAGCAGTGGGTACTTTCAGACTGAAAATGGTAAAACCGCCTGATCACATATGGGTTAAGGGGTGATAATATTTTGGGTTAACATTTGCCAGTGCAACATCAGGTTAATTTTAGAAAAACGATTCTATTATAAATATACTTACTCCTAGCGATTTACCAACGTTAAAAGAGGATGGTGTAACGTGGGGGTGTCTGTCCACATGCGGAATGCTCCCCTTCAAGGTAGTATTCTGCATAAGTACTGCTTCTGGCCCAGAACGCAGGCAATAACACACAGGAGATCCTTGCAGGTTCAACCCAAAATGGCTTTATTTTCACTTTATATTTGAAAGAACACACACAGGAGGGGAAGTACAGAAACAATGGAAACACGCCCAGCATTGGAACAATGGCTTAGGAGCCAGATAACAGTTAGCTGGGTGACCTTAGTTACTGGGAGAAGGGGAGGGGGTGATGGAAGCATGTGAAAACAAAAGGAATCCATTATTTACAGGGGAGGTGTATACTATACAAAGACTGGATTGTAATACAGAGGTTAAGCTATACAGAGGTAATACAATACTCTACAATAAACACATAAGTGAATATTAATATAACACAGACATCAGGTAATAGGGCACAGAGAACACAAACACCCTGCATCTATAAATGTAGATACAAGGTGACTTTAACAAAGGAAACAGCAGGAAAACAATATGAAACATCAGGCCCACACCTCTCAAATACATTTCTAGGCCCATGTACCGCGAGTCCAAAGTGACACATGTCACAGACGGTAATAATGTATGTCGAAGCCATCCTCTAAGGAGAGCTAAACCAAGCGTGGGTTCTGCTCTGTATAAATAATTGAAGCCAGAAGTGGTGAAATTTAGGAGAACTAGATCTAATGATGAGTTTTATATTAAAGAATTTATTGTGTTAGTAGAAATGTTGTTTATGTTCTGCAATGTGGGTGCGAGGCCCAATAAGTGGCAAAACTAAAGCGTCTATTCATAAAGCGCTGCAATTCAGTGCACTCCGGCGATTCCATTTTGCCCAAAATACGGTGAATTCACTATTTAGCAAATGGTCACCGTATATTGCCACAATCAGTTTGTCACCAAATCAGTTATTGGACTTTGTTGAAAAAAAACCTCTGAATTGCACTGATAACAGCCGAATTGGCATCAGCGAATTCCACCGACCTAAAAAAAGAAAAAGGAAGTCTCCTATTCTCCTAACAAGAAAGTCTCCTATTCTCCTAACAATAAAATCTAGTAAGAATGTGTCTAAATAATAAAAAAAACCTCCTTTAAAAATAACAAAAAGGTCTGTTACAAAATAAAAGACAACAAAAATGTCTTTAAAAAACACAAACAAGTTTTAAATAAAGGTTTTTGGGGAACAAAAAGTTCTTTAAAAACAATGAAAAAAAGGTTTTCCATTCATTTAATTGAATCTTATGGGTTTCTCCAGATTAAACCTGTCTAAATGAAATACTGAAAATCGTGATGTGACGGAACCTATCGTCACTGGGGCATCTGGAGGGGGCGGTGGGATAGCCCCCTGCCCAGCGACTATGGCCCGTGAAAGAGACTATTGGGGAACTTGTGGACCTTTTAAATATATTTGGTTTTGCAATGTTTTAAACATCCCCCAGCAAACTAAAGATTTCTGATGTCTGTGTGTTATTCCCTGTATAGTGTAATTCTCTCTAATAGAAGAAATTCCTTTTGTTTTACTTGCTTTCTTCCCCCCCTTCTCCTCCCAGAAGGTCCCATTGTCCATTGTTTGAAGGTCTTGTTCAGTTATTTGATCTGTGATGTTATCTGTTTGGTTGTATGCAGGAAGGGGGTTGTTCTTTGCCTGGGTAGCTGTTTGTCTGTGTGAATAAACAGTCATTCTGCTTTTTGAATTTCAACAAAGTGCATCCGTCTTTCAACTGCGGTTAACGTTTGGGTGAGCTGTTAGGGAAGATTGCTCCAGCGACGGTGGGGGACTGTTTAAAGAGGAGAGAGCCTACGGACGGAGGTACTCGGGTACAGTCGCTCTGTCACACAGTGCATTTCAGAATTTCACTGGAATTCGGCATCCTGTGAACAGACAACATGATAGTTTCTATGGGACAATTATGATGCCACCAAATAACTGTCAATTGCCTCGTATTTCAGTCAGATCTCCTGTATTTGGCGAATTTACAGCTTTGTGAATAAGCAAATTGCCCCAAAATTGCAGATACAGTGAGATTCACCGCTCGGTGCAATTCAGAGGTTATTGATTAACCCCTTAAATGCAAACTGAAGAATATGAATATAATATGAACATTTTTATTTGACGCATAAAGAAAGTGGGAGACAGGGAAAGGTGGATTTGAAGTCTGGACTGCTTCTGCAGAGGAGGACTACCTGTGAAAGTGAACGGTGACTTCTGGAGCAATTTATGCTGTTTTTCCTGTTGGATCTATGCTGTTTGGAGATCATGCCAAACTAATCTTATTGATTTTTTGATTGGGTAACAAAAATAATAGACACAGGTGGTGCAGTAGACATTGCTTATTTAGATTTCAGTAAGGCTTTTGATACTGTTCCGCATAGAAGGCTTATCAATAAATTGCAATCTTTGAGCTTGGATTCCAATATTGTTGAATGGATTAGGCAGTGGCTGAGTGACAGACAACAGAGGGTTGTGGTAAATGGAGTTTATTCGGCGCAAGGTATTGTTACCAGTGGGGTACCTCAGGGGTCAGTACTTGGACCCATTCTCTTTAATATTTTTATTAGTGATATTGCAGAAGGTATTAATGGAAAAGTATGTCTTTTTGCTGATGACACAAAGATTTGCAACAGGGTTGACGTTCCTGGAGGGATTAGCCAAATGACAAATGATTTAGGTAAACTAAAAAAATGGTCGGAGTTGTGGCAATTGAGTTTTAATGTGGATAAGTGCAAGATAATGCACCTGGGACATAAAAACCCAAGGGCTGAATATAGAATATTTGATACAGTCCTAACCTCAACATCTGAGGAAAGGGATTTATGGGTTATTATGTCAGAGGATCTAAGGGTAAGTAGTCAATGTAATAGAGCAGCAGGAAATGCTGGCAGAATGCTTGGTTGTGTAGGGAGAGGTATTAGCAGTAGGAAAAGGGAAGTGCTCATGCCACTGTACAGAGCACTGGTGAGACCTCACTTGGAGTACTGTGTGCAGTACTGGAGACCGTATCTCCAGAAGGATATAGACATCTTAGAGAGAGTTCAGAGAAGGGCTACTAAAATGGTAACTTTTCTCCTTCAAGCCGTACACCAAGAAAGGCTTAATGATCTTAACATGTACAGCTTGGAAAAAAGACGAGACAGAGGAGATATGATAGAAACATTTAAATACGTAAAGGGAATCCACAAGGTAGAGGAAGGGAGTATATTTAAAAGGAAACAAAATAGCAAAACAAGAGGACATAGTCTTAGATTAGAGGGGCAAAGGTTTAAAAGTAACATCAGGAAGCATTATTTTACTGAGCGGGTGGTGGATACATGGAACAGTCTTCCAGTAGAAGTGGTAGAGTCCAAAACTGTAATTGAATTTAAGCAGGCATGGGATAGGCATAAGGCTATCCTAAACAAAAGATAAATCCAGGTCAAGTATCCATGTAATTGGGCAGACTAGATGGGCCGAAAGGTTCTTATCTGCCGACATTTTTCTATGTTTCCACATCTATAAATCTTTTACGTTGTGCCGCTCCACCTGAGTGAGCCGTCTGGCTTTTTGCTTTTAATGTTATAATAGATGTATTTACGCTGTGTTTATTTTATAGTAATGTGTTACGGCCTATTTAGCCGGATTTACGGGAGTTATATACATATATTCACTTGTGTGCTTTCTGCTACTCACCTGTGGATCCTTTGAAAATAAACTTACACCATGTAAAGGATTGAAATTTACATTTCGTTTAACCCTTTCGCTGCTGAGCCATTTCACGCCTGTGTGCTGAGCTAATTTTTACCATATTTGCTCATCATGTTTAAACGCGTTTTGAAGCCACGTTTTATTATACCACCCAGACATATTATATATCGTTCCTTCCGGCAGACTCGGTAGATTCATAATATATCATTATAATATGTATACGTCATGTCCTGTCTGTATATTATAACAAAAAATGCAATAAAATTAGAAGTTTCAATAATTTACAACGTGTAAAGAGTTTTTTTTCACATTTTAACATTTGCGGTTATTTTTTCTATGAGTTGCGCATGTTAAAAAAATTAGAAATGGGGGATTTAAATTTTTTTGGGGGGGGAATTACGGGATTTTTAACAAACGCACCCCATACAAAAATCGTTAGTGCAGCATCATTGTTCACATTAAATGTTAACAATATTGCTGAATTAACAAAACAAAACAAAACTAATTTTTTTAAAATATTTTTTTAGTTTCATTTTTATTTTTTTGTTAACTTTTAACATGGTCATGTCTGGCCGATCCAACGATACCAAACATTAACCCCTAGCTGCCATGGATCGCAAGATAGGGGGTTCCAATGAACCCCCTATCTCCACCAATGGTGGCAGCTAGGGGTTACCTCCCCCTGACGTCATTGCGCTATGCACGATGACGCCGGCCGTCAGGGGGTGATCCCGGAACCTTGGCCGACATCCAAGATGTCAGCCAGCTCCGAGAGAGGATCGTGATCTGGTGCCCATTGGCGCCGAATCGTGATGCAGTCCGCAATGGGTTAAAGCCAGCCACCATTTGGAAGGGCAGGCTGTGCATTTCCAAACGGTGCGTGACTTTCACCCCTGCCCCTTACGGAAGGGGAGGGAGATATGTCCAAACAACCTCCCCCCCCGTTTCAGGCACCTTCCCCGCACTCGCGGGGTGTGCCTGTAATAGATGTCATCACGCTAGCGCGATAACATCTATTGTGCCCGCCGGGGTACCGGAGTGCGGGCTGACATCCAAGATGTCAGCCCGCACTGGGGCGGGGGGGCGCAGCAATCGGCCGGAATCGCTCAGCACGTCCATAGCACATGAGAACCACTTAGCAGCCAAGTGGTTAATATGTATTTGTTATTCCTTTTCCAGTTTATCTTTGAACAAGCCAGAACCCACCCCAATCTTCCCTACTGTAACAAGCAAGTCCCATTCACCTCCATCATCCTCTGACAGCAACCAGCAAAGCCAGAACCCACCCAATCTTCCCTTCTGTATCAAGCAGGGTACAAGCAACACAATTTTTGCCACATTGTTACTGCTCCATTAATATTTCATCCTGCTAGTTTGTATTTTTTCTCCTTTCCCCTTTTTTATCTTTTTTCTCAGTCTGTTCTGCTCCTCCCTGTTGTAAATTCCTTCATGCAATGGCCTTCTCTGTAACCTCTGCATTTTCTTACCCACAGTCCCATTCACCTCCATCCGCACATCTGGTGTCCCATCCATCCGATCCACCCAGCCCCTATCCCATTTATATAAGCTCATTTTCCAGCTGCTTCACTCCTTTCTCTGTTTAACCGTATCAAGCCCAAGCTCTTCATCTATCATCATGTAGTATCTGCTATACTCGCTCTGGTAATTATCTTCACTCTCCCCCTGCTCCCTATTGTTTCACTTACCTCAGTCCCTTAGTTTGTAAGCTCACGGGATGTCTGGCTGAGCACTTGTATGAAGTGCTGTTTTAGCAGGACAATTATCCTACGGGCAGGGTAATCTGTTCCTTGTGTTTTATTATCTATTACGTCACCTGTTCGTGCTTCCCCATTGAAAATCACTACGAAATCTGTTGGCGCTGTATAACTTGTGAGTCCTCACATGCTCAATAAGAAAAGTCCAGCAGGTAAAACTTTTCCCATTATAAGCAACGAATCTAAGCAATTAGGTTTTTAAACTGTGTGAATAATTTTATGTCTTGCAAGAGATGAAGCCCGAGAGAAACATTTCCCACATTCATCACATTTAAATGGCTTTTCTCCTGTGTGAATCGCTTTATGTTTTACAAAAGATGAGAAATGACTGAAGTATTTCCCACATTCCTCACATTTAAATGGTCTTTCTGCTGTGTGAATCCTTTTATGTCCTGCAAGAGATGAGGCCTGGCTAAAGCATTTCCCACATTCATCACATTTAAATGGTTTTTCTCCTGTATGAATCCTTGTATGTCTTGCAAGAGATGTGGCCTGGGTAAAACATTTCCCACATTCATCACATTTAAATGTTTTTTTTCCTGTGTGAATCATTTTATGTCCTGCAAGGTGAGAGGCCTGGGTAAAGCATTTCCCACATTCATCACATTTACATGGTTTTTCTCCTGTGTGAATCCTTTTATGTACTGCAAGAGATGAGGCCTGAGTAAAGCATTTCCGACATTTATCACATTTAAATGGCTTTTCTCCGGTGTGAATCACTTTGTGTGCTGCAAGAGATGAGGCAAGGGTAAAGCATTTCCCACATTCATCACATTTAAATGGTTTTTCTCCTGTGTGAATCCTTTTATGTTTTACAAGATATGAGACATGACTGAAGCATTTCCCACATTCCTCACATTTAAATGTTTTTTCTCCGGTATGAATCATTTTATGTTCTGATAGAGATGAGGCCTGGGTAAAGCATTTCCCACATTCATCACATTTAAATGGTTTTTCTCCTGTATGAATCCTTTTATGTATTGCAAGAGATGAGGCATGGGTAAAGCATTTCCCACATTCATCACATTTAAATGGTTTTTCTCCTGTATGAATCCTTTTATGTTTTACAAGAGATGAGAAATGACTGAAGCATTTCCCACATTCCTCACATTTAAATGTTTTTCTCCTGTGTGAATCCTTTTATGTCCTGCAAGAGATGAGGCCTGGGTAAAGCATTTCCCACATTCATCACATTTAAATGTTTTTTTCCCTGTATGAATCCTTTTATGTCCTGCAAGTATAGAGGCCCGGTTAAAGCATTTCCCACATTCATCACATTTAAATGTTTTTTCTCCTGTATGAATCCTTTTATGTGCTGCAAGAGATGAGACCCGGGTAAAGCATTTCCCACATTCATCACATTTAAATGGTTTTTCTCTTGTATGAATCCTTGTATGTCCTGCAAGAGATGAGGCATTGCTAAAGCATTTCATACATTCCTTACATTTAAATGTTTTTTCTCCTGTGTGAATCCTTTTATGTTTTGAAAGAGTTTTGAGCAGACTAAAACATTTCCCACATTCAGTGCATTTAAACTCTGTGTTTCCGGTGTGAATCCTATGATGCTTTCTAAGAGCAATACTGTCTGTAAAATGCTTCCCACATTCAGAGGGTGAGAATGGTTGCTCTAGGGTGTGAACATGTCTGAGGGTAAGGCCCAATTTTGAGGCAGAATTCTCTCCGCTAATCATTGTTGAAAATGGTTGTTTTTCATTGTAACCTGTTTCCTGTATCACAGGGTCAGACCCAGAATATGAGACTTTCCCCATTTCAGAAGAAGGCGCTGAATGTCCTTTATAAACTGAATTGTGAGTAAGGGGATCTGTATAATATATCCTGTGATCTGGCTTTCTGGATTCTATTAAGGACTCGCTATGGTTTATTTCCACTGGGTTTGGATTGGATTTTAAATATTCTCCATTATTATCAGCTGAGCATTCAGTCTGTGTATGTTCTGGGGGTTCATACATGTCGCTGTCTGTGAGATTTCCTTCTCCATATGTGGGTGATTCCTCCTTAATAACAATACGTAGATATTCACTCGGTGTATGTTCTGGGGGTTCATACATGTCGCTGTCAGTGAGATTTCCTTCGTCACATGAGGCCGGTTCCTCCTTAATATCAGGGGGTGAATATTCTGGGGGTTCTGTGATTGGATAAATCTCTTTCTCTGGGACGTGTCTTTCTTCAGACGCCAGAGATTCTCGCTCTGTGGATGTTGCAGATTCAGCTCGTCCTTTTCTCGTCTTGTTCAGATCCTTTTCCACATTATTGCTTAGAATTTCACTTCCATTTTCACATCCAATATCCCATAAGAAACCGGAGCGTGAAATTCACCCGATACAGATTGATCTATGGAGGAAAATCACATTAACACGTGAGACGTTCATTCAGGAACACGTCTATTACACGGCACAGCCAACATTTCAGGGATTATTGGGACACGTTGCTCTGGGATTGGACACAAACATTATGAGAATAAAGCATCTCTTACCCAGTGTAATAACAGGCTGGTGATCCTCCATCATGACGTCCTCATAGAGCTCCTTGTCCGCTCCACATACTCCCACTCCTCCATGGAGAGATAGACAGTGACATCCTCACAGCGTATAGGAACCTGACACACACAATGACACAGTCACCATCCAGACACATGCCTTGGTGTTAGCGTATAATGTCCCATTCCCAGCAGCCTCACCTCTCCAGTCAGCAGACGATGATCTGATTGCTCAGCTCCAGGATCTTCTCATGGTTTTGCTCATGGATTCCTGAGTGAGGTGGAGGCTTCGTATTGAAGCTTTGGCTCCGGCCGTTTCCTTCTGAATATTGGTGACGGCTGCTGTCACTGACCATCTCATGGATCTTCACCACCATATGACCCTAAACATTGAGAGTGACCCCAATATAGAGAGGTATAAACATGTCGCCCCCTGGGCCCCCCGTGCTTTTGTGTATGTGTCAGTGTGTTATCTCCATAGTGTGCTGTACGGTGAGCTGGAACCTTTATTTACACATGACAGCCATTAACATGAATCGACTACTGATCTGCCTCTGAAATGTCTCCTGGGTCACACAGCTCCAGGGGGATTTAATATCAGCAGGAATATGGCGATCTCGTGGAATCTCTTACCTCTCCAGTCAGCAGAAAGATCATCTCCAGAGTTAGATCCAGGATCCTCTGGCTCAGCGAATCCCTGGCTGTGTCTGGATTCATTATCACAGGTTACCTGGACGCCCGGATCTTGTGTCTGAAATTACAGAGGAATATTCTGCTCATTTTTGACCAGGAGCAAAAATACTGACTAAAAAAAATAATAGGGCTGCAACTAACGATTATTTTCATAAATCGATTAGCGATTCATTGGATAAATGAAAACTACAATTTTTTTTACTTAAATCAACCCTTGTCCCTCCTCTTTTTTCATAAGCAATTTGCATATTTCTCTCACACAAGGTACACGAGCACCTGGTCAAAGTGATGGACTGATGCTGCGTACACAGCTTAAGCCCGTGTTGATTTCTTCACAAACGCCGCTCCAAGCGCTCAGGTAAACATGATGCATGAAAGCAGAGTGAGAAACGGGGTCGCTCCACGCAGCCTGACCACTTTATACTTATAAATTTTATTTTGTGAAATAAGGTCACAAATTGACCGGCAGAGAAGGCCTCGCAGGACCATAAAGCATAATTGCATAAAAGACATTTGGGACTTAAAAAGGGAGGGGGGGGGGGTCTCAAAAGAAAACATGGGATTTTGAAATCCACAGTAGTATTACAGAATCATGTAAAGCAAAAAAGGACGCGCAGGGTCAAAACATTACAGTAGATAAACAGCAAGTAATAATATGTTCCACAATTGTCATCTGAGTACAGCCAGACGTCAGCAAAATCATCCCCAGGTGGGGGGTTACTCAAATCAGAAAAGTAAATTTGGCCACGCAGGGCCACAGCCTGTCATCAAGTAGGTAACACCAGAAAATATAGTAAAAAGCAATTGTAGCGCTGGTTTAAATCCTGCCGCTGTAGTTACTTGTTTCTGGCCACCAGGGGGAGACGAACGCAATGTAAACTGATACTGGACACTTTCAGACTACGTTTTCCAGCATGCTTTGGGGCAGGAACAGGAAGTGCGTGGGGAGAACCGAGAGACATCCGCAACCTCGTGCAGAGGAGAGCCAGTGCGCGCCAAGGGGTGATTAGAGCAAGACGCACGTGAGACAAGGAGCAATCGTGACCAGGCCGGATCGCAGTTGCTGCTTTGCGGAGCTGGAGATCGGCCCAAATCACTTGCCAGAAGACCTATTAACCTATCGGTGAGAAGTTTAAAAGATACAGAGCTGCAGAAGGACCCCGAGTTAGGAGACCGCGATGATCTAACGGGAGTGCAGGCGGTGAGTTGAGCATCTTGTGGCAGAAACGGACAAGCAAGACAAGCGCATCCGGTGGCACAGAGTCCCAGTCAAGTCGAGCGGAAAGACGTCCTGGGTCGAGCAGAGCGCAGAGTATCTGGCGGATGGGTGAGAGGCCTTCCCGGCCACAGTGAAAATAATAAAGCACGCTTCATTTTGTCTAAACCTACAGGGCCCCAACGTGACTAGTCGAAGACACATTGAAATCATTCACTGGCCAGTTGAATCTAGTACCCGGGTACCAACACACGCATACACGTACACCTTCCTGGGACACAACCTATACGGGACTCACATTTCAGCAACGAAGGGGTTAAAATTCCTTTTTCTTTTCTGCTGCGCGTTTCCCGCATTACGAACTTCTGTAAATATATATGTATACCGTGCTGCTCTATATATGCCAGTTTATTTGAGATCAGTAAACTATGTAAGTTATAAAATCCACAACAGTGCTGGTGTATATTTATTCCCTAGTGCGGGGAGACTGACCCGAGGTTTAAATTCAGCGGCTCCTCCGGGAGTGAGCGCTACACAATAGTTATCTTAAACAAAAATAAAAGGGGGAATGGAGGAGGTAAAGGCCACAGCGGTGCCGTCCCTGGCACGTTCCCGCAAGCTCAGGAGGATCAAGGAAGGCCAAGAAGGAAAAATGGCACCAGGTCCGGGCACTCGGGAGCCAAACCGGGCACCAATAGTACAGGAGGGGTGGGGTCACGCCTATTCCCCGATGGGGCGGCTGCAACCACCAAATGCATCCACCCCAACAACATGTGTAAAACATAAGGAGGAAAAAAAATGTCATCTGCGCTTATTCCCATTATACCGTGTGAAACTAAACACAGTTAATGGCCATTAATAGAAACCAAAGCCTCTAAGAGAGTAAGCTCATCCGTCAAACGTCAAGGCACCTCTAGTGAGGGTGTGTCCTATCCAAAAATGAAGCCACAGGCTGCTGTGCAGCAAACCATACCTGCTCATACGGCTTGTCAGACATGAGGTAGACTGGTGGGCCTTTATTTATGCTCCCCCAGAAACAAAATCCACTTTGGGATCAAAAACAAAGACACGGAGCGGAGCTGCAATGATCACCTGGCTGGAAGTACATTAAAACAAAATCATCCCCAAGTAATTTGGCCACAGCCTGTCATCAAGTAGGTAACATTGAAAAATATAGTAAAAAGCAATAGTTATCTTAAAAAAAAAAAAAAAAAAGGGGAGGGGGAATTGTGGAGGCAAAGGCCACAGCGGTGCCGTCCCTGGCACATTCCCGCCAGCTCAGGTGGATCAAGGAAGGCCAAAGAGGAAAAATGGCACCAGGTCCGGGTACTCGGGAGTCAAATGGTATTGTCATGGGTAACACTCAGGAGATCCCGCCACCCCCCCCCCATCGGTACCTAACCCCCTGGCTCCTCAGGAAAGCAGCTACTTGTCGAAAACATCTCCGAGCCAGCAATGTCACAAATGTCGGGTGCCTGGCCCGTGGGGTAATCATGACTCCGCCGACACCAGTCTGTACCCAGCGATTCTCAGATATCCCTCTGTTGGGGGCAGACATGATTTCTTCCCCGACTTTTTCCCCATACTTGGCGTGTGACAGCAGGGCGTTCCAAAACCCCAGGCAGCAGTGGGTCGCCAGAAGAAGCGAAAAGAGTGTCCGCGGGCGGTAGAGGGTAAGCCCTCAGGAATGCTTCAAGGTTCTGGCAGCATACTGCGTCGTCCAGCGGCGCTTCCCAACCCCGGACAGGGTGGCACTGAATGCCCGGAGAGCCCGGCCATCGGATACACCACAGGCTTCACAGTCCGAGCAGGCGGTCTATTAGGCGTCCGCGTTGGGAAATTCACCTAGTCCTCAAAATGGCCACCGGGATCAACAGGGCCTCCACGAATGTCGCTCGGAGGGAGCTGCAGTCGCTGATAAGACTCCTGGTACAGGCACCAACAAGCTCCAGGCACTGTGGGGGCTTAGTGAGAGGTAAGGAAGGACCATGAAGGGCAGAAAAATCATCCGTTTGGAGCCCGGTAAATGGAGCTCCAAGAAAGCACATGAACAATCTAAGTGGGAGGAGGGTCCGGAGTTGGAAGGGAGTTTGTTCAAGGGACTTGACCCGAGAGGGATTGGGTTGGGGCAAAATACCAGACCTGAGTGTAGGAGGGAGTTTGTAGGAAGGGACTGGACCAAAGGGAGAGAATGGCTGCTCCAGACCAAAGAAGGGATGACAGGCAGGTTGAGGTGGTGACACAGGACCCCAGCTTCAAGAAAGGATAAAACAGCGTTACAGTGCCCATACCCAGTGGCAGTATCCCAGGGTTTGTGTTTTAGCACTACTGCAAATGTAAAGCAGCGGCACGTCTTTTCCAAATCGGTTCCGAAGCACAACCTGAGTTTATAACATTCAATCCAGTCTGACTCTGAACATTAAAGTAGCCTCACAAGCTCAGGCATCATAGATGTCCCTGGCAGTTTGGTTTGAGCCCCGGTACAGGACAGGGTTTGCTTTGGGGTGCTGTAGATCTGGATCATAGGGTCTGGTATGATCACATCATTGAACTGTCTCGTATCCATCTATCCTGAGCTCATATATAGAGTATACGGGGAATTAGAGGATCTGAGCTGAAATGGCTCAGCAGTGAAGGGGTTAAAAAAAAAAATCAAAAATCATGTAAACATTGCGAATTTCTAAACTCAGGACAGAATTTAGAAACTATTTAGCCGGGGTCTTTTTTTAGAAGTTTTTTATAGTAAATTATTCGATATGATGGAAATAATGGTATTTTTAGAAAGTCCATTTAATGGTAAGAAAAAAGGTATATAATATGTGTGGGTTTCATAAATGAGTAAGTGGAAAATTAGAGCTAAACACAAACGGCGCAGAAACGTAAAAACAGCAGTGGGTACTTTCAGACTGAAAATGGTAAAACCGCCTGATCACAAATGGGTTAACTGGTGATAATATTTTGGGTTAACATTTGTCATCCTCATTGACCAGGAAGACTCGGAAGCTAATGCCACCTCCAACCTACGCTGCATGTGCTCCCTTATCCTGCAAAGCCTGCTAAAAGACCCCAGGATTTGTGCTATCAAGGAGAGGGATCATTACTGGTTGGCAAGCCTTCTTGATCCACGATACAGGGGTAAAGTTGCAGAGCTCATCCTGCCCGCACAGAGGGAGGACAGGATGAAACAACTTGAGTACGCTCTAAAGCGACACTTGTGTAACACCTTTCCAGGCACTGGTAGATTACCAAGTGATGACACAGGTGCTTCTGAGGCTGCGGATGATCAGAGGAAGAGCAGTGAAGGCCGGGGCTGCTTGACTGATGCCTTTATAAAAAATTTTAGTCCAAAACGCCCAGGGACATCAAATGTGGGCACCCATTGCCAGCGTCTTCACCGTATGGTGCAGGACTACCTAGGGGCAAGGGCAGACCTGGATACCTTTACAGCAGATGATCCACTGGCTTACTGGGTGTTGAGATTGGATCACTTGCCAGAACTTAGCTACATAGCATATTGGCTACGAGGTTGCCCTTCATCCAGCATGCTTTCTTAAAGGACATTCAGTGCCGCTGGAGGTTTTGTCACAGACAAAAGAGTGCGTCTGTCCACCGACTCTGTAGACCGGCTGACATTTATAAAAATGAATCAGTCCTGGATCAACAGCTATCAATCCCCTGATGCTGATGTAAGTGAATAGATCGGGGATCTCTTCTGCATTCCCAAAACCTCCACCATTGCACTCTTCCACAATACCACAGAGGGGTTACTTACAGTGTGAAGGCACTTGCTGCCACCAAAGGCAAAATATTTGGGTGCACTGACACCTGTACCAGATTCATATCATTTTAATATTGGACCGCAGGGTCCAACCCTGCACTCTTCCACAATACCACAGAGGGGTTACGGTGTGACGGCACTGTTGCCGGCACTAAAGGCCCTATTTTAAAGCACCTATTGTTACTTTCATCCAAAGCCTGCATAAGTTTCACCATAATTTAGCCAAAAAAAAAAATCACTAAACTTGTTCTGCGTGTCCTAAAACATCTCCTCTTTTCATACAGGCTGCCGCCCCAAGCAGTTGTTTATGGATAGATTAAAAGGAAAACCATTTACTGTCATTTGAAATGTCATTTTTTTTGTTTTTAAATGTTTCTATACATCCTACAAATCCGCCACTTCACAGGCAGTTTATGGGGACCTCCTAGGCACGATATTTGAAGGAATTTTTCGTTTTTATTCTTAACCTTTATTTCATGGAAAACTCACTGTTCCTTTAAAAACTTTTTTTTAAAAACTTTTGTCCTTGTTTCCTGTCCCCCAGGGCACTACCTGGACCCCCATACACCTTTTATGGCAAATATCTAGCATTTTGGAGGGCACTCTAAAAATCTAACGTTCGGGTCCCATTGACTTGCATTGAGTTCAGATTGTGTTCGAGTTCAAACTCTAACTTTTGAAATTGTTCGAGTTCGAAGTCACGGGGGGGGGGGGTCCGGTCCATCAATTTTTTTGAGTATACAGGGAATTAGTGGATCCTGAGCATATATATATATATATATATATATATATATATATACATATACACACAGGGAATTAGCGTATCCCGAGTTCTATATATAGGAGTACACAGGGAATTAGCGTATCCCGAGCTCTATATATGAGTATACGGGGAATTAGCGGATCCCGAGCTCTATATATGAGTATACGGGGAATTAGCGGATCCCGAGCTCTATATATGAGTATACTGGAATTAGCGGATCCTGAGCTCTATATATGAGTATACGGGGAATTAGCGGATCCTGAGCTCTATATATGAGTATACTGGGAATTAGCGGATCCTGAGCTCTATATATGAGTATACTGGGAATTAGCGGATCCTGAGCTCTATATATGAGTATACGGGGAATTAGCGGATCCTGAGCTCTATATATGAGTATACGGGGAATTAGCGGATCCTGAGCTCTATATATGAGTATACGGGGAATTAGCGGATCCTGAGCTCTATATATGAGTATACGGGGAATTAGTGGATCCTGAGCTCTATATATGAGTATACGGGGAATTAGCGGATCCTGAGCTCTATATATCAGTATACGGGGAATTAGCGGATCCTGAGCTCTATATATATATGAGTATATGGGGAATTAGCGGATCCTGAGCTCTATATATCAGTATACGGGGAATTAGCGGATTCTGAGCTCTAGATATATTAGCAGCCTCCTAGGTGTAATTCGGGTTAGGCAATTGTGACTCGGTGGTAGACAAAAGAGACTGAGGCCTTCTTAAGCAGGAAAAGCATTTATTCGGTACCGAGCACTTGAGTCAGGTCAAGCCCAAAAATACTCAAGTCCCGAGCCAACAGAGAAACAAAAGGTTTTATACATGGGTTTTTTAAAATGCACAACCCTTATTCTAATATCCTCTCCTCAGGTTACCCTCCCAATTCCCATAGCAACCTTCATTATACATATTGAACATATTCATCATTTTGCAAGTCAGCAAGGCTCACCTCAAAGACACGACCCTTGAGCCCACCGGAGGCAATTTTGGTTTCTTGTTTAGTCAGCAAGCTGTAAAAGGGAGTCATCCTCCCAAATCAAATAAGGCCAGCTGCGGGATTACTGGGTTATTCATTCCTTCGTGGCCTTGATGTGTTAAGCAACTTTTATGGCTTGGCTAGGAATATTTAGAGACCTGGGGAGAAGAGGTGATTCTTCGGTCAGCAGAAATCAGGTTTAAAACAAGATATTAGAGGCTACAGTTAGAAAATAGAACTGTATAAACTAACAGCTGTGTAAAATGGTGGACAGGGTACAGAGAGGGTGACGCTAGGGGTTATTCCCAGGTAGCGCTCATTCAATATACGAAAACGGGTAATTAGCAGATTCTGATCTATATATTAAATATATATTTTTACAGAGGCTTAGACACAAATGACGCAGCAGCTTTCCATGTGTCTGCTCTGTAGGAGCCATCTTTATGGAGTCTCCTAATACATTTCTAGCACAATATAAATAGCGTTGCCAGATCAGCCATGTTTTCCCGGACACATAAAACTGCTTCATTCAGACGGTGAGTTCCTGGAAATGTGCTGCCCTGCAACATGTATAATTCATATGATGCAGGTAGGAAATCAAGGCAGCTCACCTGAGATTCCTTTCTGAGTTCTTACCTGCAGCGTATGGATTATACATGCTGCGGGGGTGACATTTTTCCTGCACTGCCCATCACCATGAGTAAATGATATGTGTCCAGGAAAACATGGCCGACCTGACAACCCTAATAATATAAATCCAATCTTCCCCTGATATTTGTATATTAAGACACACAATCCCAGCTCTGACCTGCAGCCTGGATCCTCCTTTCACTGTTTATCTCTCTGCTACCGGAAGGTGATTTCAAAGAGTCAGGCCTCTTTCTCTGCTGTGCATGAAGTTCTATGGTAGAGTTCAAAACACACGAGACAAACACTGTCCGTACAGTTGTCTCCTGTAACGGGCACATTGGATGAGAATTGTACAGTTGGAGACACTTTGCTGGGTGTCTTTTATCTCTTGTGTTTAGAGCTCAGGCTGGAGTCACATGACATGTGCTCAGGTCACATGGGTTAGCAGGATCAATTTCAGGTTACTACATAACATTTAAACATGACCAGGGCTGGATTTGCACCTCAGGAGCCTGTACGCACAGAAATGTGGAGGGCCCCAACCCCCCCCCCCCCCAAAAAAGGGAAACATGGCAAAATGACTATTTAAATTTTTGTCTTGAGGCAAAAATAAAAAATACATTTAAAAAAACAGAAATACTGTTTTTCTCTGCGCTCAGATCAAAAGACGAGGCAGAATCTGTTGCCGTAGTTGAGTTATAGTTACAAGTGTTTATAAAGTGCCAACAGGTTCCGTAGAGCTGTACAATGGGAGAGACAGAATAACAAATATACATACACGTTACACACACAGAACAGAAGGAGGGAGGACCCTGCTCGAGAGCTCACAATCTAAGAGGAGAGGGGTGACACATTAGGTGTGTGGGAGGATGGAGAAAGAAATGAACAATGGGGGATCATGGAGCGAGCCAATAGACTTCTCTAAAGTAACGTGTTTTCAGAGGCTTCTTTAAGGACTGGAGAGACAGGGAGAGAGTCAGATGTGGCTGGGGAGGAAGTTCCATTGAAAGGGGGCAGCTCGAGAGCAGTCCTGAAGGCGAGAGTTGGGGTTGTGGATACGAGGAACTCATTGCATCAGATCATTGGCCAAGCGAAGTGGGCGGTACGGATGTACCTGCTAATAAGGGAGGAGATGTATACAGGGGCGCGGTTATTGAGAGCTTTGTACATGAGAACCAATATAATGAATTGGATTCTATAGGAATCAGGAAGCTAGTGTAGAGATTGACAACGGGGTGAGGTGTGAGAGGTGAGGTGTATGAGCCGGACATAGGCGTTCATTACAAACTGCAGAGGCAGAATCTGGGATCTCCTAAGGCCAGAGAGAAGGAGGTTACAGTAGTCAAGGTGGGAGATAATAAGAGCTTGGATGAGCATTTTAGTTGAGTCCTGATTAAGACAGGGACAGACACGTGCAATGTTTTTTAGATGGAAGTAGCAAGATTTGGTTAATGACTGAATGTGAAGAGTAAAGGATAGATCAGAGTCCAAGAGTACCCCTAGGGAATGAGCCTGAGAGGTAGAAGTAATGGTGGCACCATTCACCTGAAGGGAAATGGGTGCAGGAATGGAGGTTTTAGAGGGGGAGAAGACGAGAAATTCAGTTTTAGAGAGGTCGAGCTTTAGGAAATGGGAAGTCATCCAGTGGAGAAAGCTGATTGGAGCAGAGAGATCGGGTAAAGAAAGGTAGATTTGGGTGTCGTCAGCATAGGGTTGATATTGGAGTCCATAGGAAGAGATGAGGTGGCCAAGAGAGGTGGTATAGATTGAGAAGAGTATGGGACCCAGAACAGAGCCTTGAGGAACCCCAACTGAAAGAGGAACTGGTGGTCAGGGCCGGCGCTAGTGTAAGGCAGCACAGGCGGCTGCCTTACTATTCTGGCTTTCTGCCAGTTGAGGGGCGGAAAAATCTGGACCACCCAGCGAGCGGAGGCCTTGCAAGGATCGGGCACAAGGTTTCCCATTTACTCGGCAGCGTGTGGGATCCCACTCCCACACGCTGCACCGGAAGTAAAGGCCCTGCGGGGGGGGGGTGCAGAGGAGGAGGAAGACGAGGCTGCCAGACCACAGCTCACATGGGAAGATGCTGGCCCCGCCCATCCAGCCCCTTCCTCCTCACAGCAGCTAGCAGAGCCTCCCTCCCCTGCTCCTGTGCAGGAAGTGTCCAGCACGTGCAGGGTGGAGGGAGTGGAGAGAGACCAGCTGAGCTGTAACCATGGAGGCAGCCAGGGATTTGAATCCTAGGGTAAGTAGCAAGCAGGGGGTGTGAGTATGGGGGTGAGCATGGGGAGGTGGGTGTGTAAGCATGGAGTGTGTGTCTGTGTGTGTGAGCATGGTGAATGAGAGCATTGGGTGTGTGTGAGCATGGGGAGGTGGGTGTGAGCATGGGAAGGTGGGTGTGAGTATGGGGGTGGGTGTGAGTATGGGGGTGGGTGTGTGTGTGCAGGGGTGATGTATGTGTGTGTGAGCAGGGGTGATGTATGTGTGTGTGAGCAGGGGTGATGTGTGTGAGCAGGGGTGATATGTGCGTGTGAGCAGGGGTGATGTGTGTGAGCAGGGGTGATGTGTGAGCAGGGGTGATGTGTGAGCAGGGGTGATGTGTGAGCAGGGGTGATGTGTGCGTGTGAGCAGGGGTGATGTGTGTGTGTGAGCAGGGGTGATGTGTGAGCAGGGGTGATGTTTGTTTGTGTGTGCAGGGGTGATGTGTGTGTGTGTGAGCAGGGGTGATGTGTGTGTGTGAGCAGGGGTGATGTGTGAGCAGGGGTGATGTGTGAGCAGGGGTGATGTGTGCGTGTGAGCAGGGGTGATGCGTGTGTGTGAGCAGGGGTGATGTGTGAGCATGGGTGATGTGATGTGTGAGCAGGGGTGATGTGTGTGTGAGCAGGGGTGATGTGTGTGTGAGCAGGGGTGATGTGTGTGTGAGCAGGGGTGATGTGTGTGTGAGCAGGGGTGATGTGTATGTGAGCAGGGGTGATGTGTGTGTGAGCAGGGGTGATGTGTGTGTGAGCAGGGGTGGTGTGTGTGAGCAGGGGTGATGTGTGTGAGCAGGGGTGATGTGCGCGTGTGAGCAGGGGTGATGTGTGCGTGTGAGCAGGGGTGATGTGTGAGCAGGGGTGATGTGTGTGTGAGCAGGGGTGATGTGTGTGTGTGAGCAGGGGTGATGTGTGTGTGTGAGCGAGCAGGGGTGATGTCTGATCAGGGGTGATGTGCGCGTGTGAGCAGGGGTGATTGTGTGTGTGTGTGTGAGCAGGGGTGATGTGTGATCAGGGGTGATGTGCGCGTGTGAGCAGGGGTATGAAATGAATTAAAGGGGAGAATGAATTGAAGGGGTGGAGGAATTGAGGGGGAGAATGAATTGAGGGGGTGAAATTAATTGAGGGGAAGAATGATGTGAGCTGGGGCAAATTTACCCATGTGTGAGCTCTGGGGGCAAATATATCCATGTGTGAGCTCTGGGGGCAAATATACCCATATGTGAGCAGGGGGCAAATATACCCATGTGTGAGCTGGGACAAATATACCCATATGTGAGTTGGGGCAAATATACCCATATGTGAGTTGGGGCAAATATACCCATATGTGAGTTGGGGCAAATATATCCATATGTGAGCTGGGGCAAATATACCCATGTGTGAGCTCTGGGGACAAATATACCCATGTGTGAGCTGTGGTAAATATACCCATATGTGAGATGGGGGCAAATATACCCATATGTGAGCTGGGGCAAATATACCCTTGTGAGCTGGGGCTATATATATATATCCATGTGAGCTGGGGGCAATATATATACCCTTGTGAGCTGGGGCAAATATATCCATGTGAGCTGGGGGCAATATATATACCCTTGTGAGCTGGGGCAAATATATCCATGTGAGCTGGGGGCAATACATATATATATCTGGACATGTTCTGGTCTGAGGTCTCTGTGTGTGTATATATATATTTATCTGGACATGTTCTGGTCTGTATATATGTATCTGAGTGGGCATGATATTGGTGAATACCTGAAAAAACGTATTGGTACTTGTACTCGGTCTTAAAGTGGTATCGGTGCGACACTAGAGTGTGTATATATGTATGTGTGCATATATAGAGATTATTATGGCACCTCTATCCTGATTGGCTTGACATGACACGGATGGGGGGGCACCAAAACGCACCTTCGCCTGACTAGACAAAAATGCTTGCACCGGCCCTGCTGGTGGTGACTGGTGAAGAGGCACCAGCAAAGGAGACAATGAAGGAGTGAAGAGAGATATATGAAGAGAACCAGGAGAGAACGGTGTTACAGAGGCCAAGTTGACGCAGCGTGAGGACCAGGAGAGGGTGGTCAACAGTGTCAAATGTAGCGCAAAGATCAAGAAGAATAAGGAGGGAGAAGTGACCTTTGGTTTTAGCGGCAGCAAACGCATTAGTCACCTTGGTCTGAGCAGTCTCAGTAGATTGTTGGGAGCGAAAGCCAGACTGGTACAGATCGAGTAGAGAGTTGGCAGCGAGAAAACCGGTGAGCTGGTTATAGATCAGGCGTTCCAGGATTTTGGAGGCAAAGAGGAGCAGAGAGATGGGATAGTAGTTTGAGAGGGAGGTGGGGTCAAGAGAGTTGCAATTGGTTTGTTCAGCATCAGATGTCTATGACATTTGTTAAATAAGGATCCTGACTGGAGGAAGCATGTTTGCAGATGGAAGGTATCAGCAGTTTTGCAGCGCAACCCCGCGGTTCACCAGAGTAACGCCAGTTACTCCTGCAGCATCACATTATGGTCTGCAGCCATTGAAGCAAGTGTGGTAGCGTGAGCTGAGCATGGTAACACTCAAAATAAATCCACACCTGATACAGTTACTCCCGTGTATGAGACAACCCCCAATTTCTGGCTTAACGATTTTAGACAAAAGTGTAGTTTTATACACGGAAAAATACAGTAAATAAAAACGTGTTTTTTAACTTATTAATGCAGCACTATTGGTCACATTTCAATTATAATGTAAACAATGATACTGCACTAACTCACCGACTCATGTCCCACGATGAAAAATAACAGTTTTTCAGTTTTAGTTAAAATTGCGTATTTTCTCCCAAAAAAATTAGAAAAATACAGTAACAGATTCCCATTTCTAACAGGCGCACCCCATAGAATATATAACCGCAAAGGCTGGGATGATAAAATGTGAAAAAAATTTTTTACACGCTGTAGATTGAAATTTTAATGGAAATTCTCTTTTTACATTATTTATTTATTTATTATTTTTTACATATTTTACATTATTTGTTACAGCATTCTGGCAGGACATGACGTATACATATAAGAATGATATATTATGAATCTGCCGAGTCTGTCGTAAAAAGGATACACAGGGTGTCCATAAAGTCTCTTTACAATTTCAAAAATTTATTTGAAAAGACATGTGAAAATTACAAAATGAGACGTATATATATGTAGCGCTCACTCCCGGAGGAGCCGCTGAATTTAACCTCGGGTTAGTCTCTCCGCACTAGGGAATAAATATACACCAGCACTGTTGTGGATTTTATAAATTATATACTTTACTGGTCTCAATAAAGCGGCATATATAATGTAAGCACAGTGTATAGAAAACAGGATTTCGTAATGCGAGAAACGCGCAGCGGTAAAATAAAGTTTAACCCCTTCGTTTCTGGAGTGTAAGTCCCGTGCAGGTTATGTCCCAAAAAGGTGTGTGTGTGTGAGCTCAGGTACCCGGGTACTATATTTCAACTGGCCAGTGAATGGATTTAGTAAATCTTCCACTAGTCATGTTGGGGCCCTGTAGATTTAAGCAATACTGCAGCGTGCTTCGTTAAACTTTGACTGTGGCCTGGAAGGCCTCTCACCCATCCGCCAGACAATCTGTTCCGCTGCCCAATCAAGGACATCTCTCCGCTGGATTTTACTGGGACTCTGTGCCACCGGATCCGCTTCTCCTGCTTGTCCGTCTTTACAACAAGGTCTACGGCCTACCGCCTGCACTCCCAGTGGATCATCGCGGTCTCCTTACTTGGGGTCCAATCTGCTACTCTGTGTCTGTGCAAAACCTCTCAGCGGTGGATTACTAGGTCTCTGGCAAGTCACTGTATTGATCCCCAGCGTCGGCAAGGCAGCGCCTGCTCTCCGGCCTGGCAACAATCGCTCACAGTCTCACGTGCGTCTCACTCTGTTCACCGCTCGGCTCACACTGGCTCTCCTTCCACGAGGCTGTGGATGTCCTTTCCTCCTTCCCCTTCCCACTTCCTGTCTCTGCCTCAAAGCATGCTGGAAAACGTAGTCCCATTGTGTCCAGTATGTTTACATTGGGCTTGTCTCCCTCTCTCCCTCAAAACTGAGCAATACAACAACAGAGTTTTAAACAGCGCTACATATATTTAAGTTTTTTTTTGCCTCATTTAATACACAGGAGCGGACTGCCAACTAATGGGGCCCCCGGGCAATAGGAGATAATGGGGCCCCCCTTGTGCCACGCCTGCAGAAGGCAAACACCCATACAACGTAACACTCACATATACATTGTTGCGTTAAATAAATTTTTTCTTAACTCATTAAAATAATTATTTTAAAAATTGTGTGAAGAAAATCCACTTGGGCCCCCAGTGAATTGGGGAATCCATTATGCCCCTCCAAACTTACAGATGGCAACGCTCTGTTGCGGCAGCCATCAACTACTCATTGCAGCTAAGGCTGCACCGCAGCACAAGTGGGATGCTGTCAATCACTCTTTAGGTTTAGAAGATACACTTGTACACATTGCACAATACATTACTGAGCTCCACATCAATAAATCTCACAATAATGTGCGGTGTGTATGAGTGTATCACAGACCTCCACAGCAATAAAACGCAAACTTATTTATTATACTGTATTAAATAATATAATTTATTAAAATTTATTTCATTAAAATGACTAATTTTTATATTTTAAGATTATTATATCAAAATATATATGAAAAATGCGGCATTGGTAACTTTATAAGGAGAAAGAAATGCAGAGCCAAGGGGGAATCCCAATATGCGACATCATGCGCATGCGCGATGACACCCACGGCCTGGGGGGCAGCCCAACAGCTAGGGCTGACATGTTTCATGTCAGCCCGCTGTGGCTGCACCCCTGCTTGGAGCCAGAGCAAGGCATCGAGCAGGGACAGAACAGGATGCATGTGGAGCGTCCTCTGCAATGGGGATGAAATCCCCATGTCGCTCCACGCACGTCCTGGCACTGCAGGGGTACCAAGGCCGACTCCTAGGCAGATCCAGACACTAATCTCTGGAGGGGGGGCAGGGCCGGTGCTAGACTATTTTGCACCCTAGGCAAGACCAGCTACTTGCGCCCCCCCCCCCGAAAAAATTGTCAACTGTTGAAATGCGGGGACAACACACACACTGTGCAAGGGAGGCCGTACACGGTCGTTCAGTGCCCATCTTACTCCCCGCTGGTCGGGCCCGGGATTGGTCTGTGCCTCTTTCCTTTGCTTCTTTCTTTCCTCTGTCTCTTTGTGTCTTCTGTACCTCTTTATTTTGCCTTTTCTTTCATCTGCCTTTTTTTTCACCTGCCTGTTTCTCTTTCATTTGCCTCTTTTTTTATCGTTTCTATGTGCCTCTTTCTTCTATGCCTCTTTTTTTGCCTGTCTTTCTTTTGTGTCTTTTATCCTTCTTTCTTCTGCCTCTTGTGGCGCCTGCACATCATCTGGTGTCCCCTGCGCTTCACCATAAGACGCCCATCTTCTGCGCTGCTAGCGGGGGTCCGCTTTGCGAGCTGCCACTGCCCGCTAAGGCTAATGTCAGATGAACGCAGTCTGAGTGCACTCTGTGTGCGTGCATAACGGACAGACGTACTGGCGGGAGGTACTGTAGACACCACACAGTCCTTTTTTAATGGATGTAGAAAAAAAAAGGGAACTATGGGAATCATAATTCATAAAAATTATATGACAATTACAGTCAGCCAGACCAGAAAAACTTCTGAGCATCAACGTGATGGATGTCGCAAATGCACTGCATCTGACGTCGCCGCATCACGCACACAGGCCGTACGCGGATGTGGCGCACTCTGCGCGTCCGTCTTAGCGGTTTTACGTTCTCGCCTAACTTGCATCCGTTTGCCACGTGCGTTGTGCGTGCGCAGTTCGGTGCGCACGTACTTTGTGTGTGGGTCTCTATTGATCATGATTCTATGCTACGACGTACGTGAAACTGTGCAGCGACACAGACGTGATCACTGCGTTTGTCTGGCGCGGGCCTAAACAAACAAACAATGAGGAAGGGGTACAATAATGGAACCCAGGTGTAACGGTAGCTATATCGCTTCCCCAAGAGTAGCGGAGATGAGATCGTTAAGGGCAACAATACTTTCTTGATTAATGCAGAAATTGCATAAAATACAGGTTGTACCTCAAGAGCCAGGGGACTCAAAGGACTAGCTGAATTACCTCTAGGCTCCGAGGGTTTCGAGACTGACAGAAAGCCTAGGACACGCTCAGAAACACAATACGTGGGACGACAGTCCGTGAAGTATTCAAGGTGCAGGGCAGTCAGGGATGCAGAAACCAATCGTTCTGGTAAATACTTGTGGTTAGTAGATACCTGGTGACTCTCGGAAGGTACTGGCTTGCATACAGGATTGTTATTGCTAATATATACAGAGATGTGATTAGAAATAACGTTAAACAGAAATAAACAATCGTTTGTTATCGTGGTCTTTTCAAAAACATTAACATGAGTAGTAGCCTGGGTAAAGGGACCCTGGAGGGTTACAAGCGATACCCCTGTAGCGCTGGTTTAAATCCTGCCGCTGTAGTTACTTGTTTCTGGCCACCAGGGGGAGACGAACGCAATGTAAACTGATACTGGACACTTTCGGACTACGTTTTCCAGCATGCTTTGGGGCAGGAACAGGAAGTGGGTGGGGAGAACCGAGGGACATCCGCAACCTCGTGCAGAGGAGAGTCAGTGCGCGCCAAGGGGTGATTAGAGCAAGACGCACGTGAGACAAGGGGCGATTTTGATCAGGCCGGAGCGCAGGTGCTGCTTTGCGGATCTGGAGATCGGCCCAAATCACTTGCCAGAAGACCTATTAACCTATCGGTGGGAAGTTTAAAAGATACAGAGCTGCAGAAGGACCCCGAGTTAGGAGACCGCGATGATCTAACGGGAGTGCAGGCGGTGAACTGAGCATCTTGTGGCAGAAACAGACAAGCAAGACAAGCGGATCCGGTGGCACAGAGTCCCAGTCAAGTCGAGCGGAACGACGTCCTGGGTCGAGCAGAGCGCAGAGTATCTGGCGGATGGGTGAGAGGCCTTCCTGGCCACAGTGAAAATAATAAAGCACGCTGCAGTTTGTCTAAACCTACAGGGCCCCAACGTGACTAGTCGAAGACACATTGAAATCATTCACTGGCCAATTGAATCTAGTACCCGGGTACCAACACACGCATACACGTACACCTTCTTGGGACACAACCTGTACGGGACTCACATTTCAGCAACGAAGGGGTTAAAATTCCTTTTTCTTTTCCGCTGCACGTTTCTCGCATTACGAACTTCTGTAAATATATATGTATACCGTGCTGCTCTATATATGCCAGTTTATTTGAGATCAGTAAACTATATAAGTTATAAAATCCACAACAGTGCTGGTGTATATTTATTCCCTAGTGCGGGGAGACTGACCCGAGGTTTAAATTCAGCGGCTCCCCCAGGAGTGAGCGCTACACGTGGGGGCTCGTCCGGGATCCAGTCTCTGGAAAAACCGCATTTAAAGGGTTAAATATGGATCCAGACACTGCTGCCAAATGGTGTGAGGAGCAAAGTAGTCAGCTAGAATTATGTATAGTCATGGATATTCCTGCAGACACTTGGGCCGAAGATCAGATTCGCCGGGCCGTGGCCGAGCTGACACCAGATCATCGGGGGTTAATCCCGGACATTAAAGCGAACCCAGATACCTCTCACACGTATGTTCTTTTTGAATGGAGAAAGGGTGTTCCAGTGTATTTTCAGGGCGCGAGCGTGAAGCTGACCGATGAGGTGGAAGTTCAACTGATTCAGCCAAGTGCGCCACGTGGCGATCCCGCGAGTGTTCCCGTGCCCAGTCCGCTGGCCATGATCGGGCCTGAATTTATAGTGGCTATTGGAGATTTGCTGGCTAAATGTCAGAGAACAAGCCCTCCGCACACTAACTTTGGTTATCGACGGTTGAGAAATTTTACAGGAAACGTGCCAACTCTGGCGGGAGAAGAAACCTTCGAAGAATGGGTAGAACAGGCGATGCAGGCTTTGGATGAGTGGGACGTCCCCGAAGCGCAGAAGAAGCAAAGAATTACTGAGAGCTTAAAGGGACCTGCGTCAGAGGCTGTAAGAAACCTAAAATTTAGTAAACAAGACTGCACTGCTTTAGATTACCTAAACGTACTACAGGAAGTTTTTGGGCGAACGGAAAAGGCTGCGGAGCTCGTGTACCAGTATGAACATACTTACCAACGGAAAGGTGAGAAAATGACTGACTACATGAGGCGCCTAGATAAGATTCTGCACCAGATACTTCTTAAGAAAGGGGCCGAACCGGCCGAAATAGATAAGATCCGAATACAGCAGATCCTGAGGGGCGCTCAACCTCTAGATCCTGTGATGCTACAGCTGAGAACCAGAGAAGGTAACCGAGAATTGAAATACCTGGAACTGATCCGAGCTGTCAGAGAGGAAGAGGCTCTACTCGAAGAGAAATCCCTTAGGAGAGGAGAAAGAGTTTACGCACAACCCGTGAGGCATAACGAGTGTATGCGAGCGGAAGATGATTCGCTAGTCACCTATGGATCCGAAGCGGACGAACAGGAGCATCTGGTTGTTTCTAAGTCCACAGAGAGTGCTGCAAGAGAGCAAATTCTTCCTACATACAGTGAAATTCACAAAACTGTTAAGTAAGTGCAAGAAGCTCAAGCTGAATTGCAACAGGCACACACGGACCTGTGCCGAGTGCTTTTGAAGGTGGCAGAGACACAGACCGATATGCAGAAGTTCCTTACTGATATGCAGACAACTGGAGTTGCTGTTGTTTCTGGCCAGGGTCCTTCAACTGAATCACCACAAGCAAGTGCGTCTCCATCTTCAAACGAGATGTTTCAGTTGTGGAGAAATGGGTCAATTCCGAGCGCAGTGCAAAAGCCGAAAGCCTGAGAAAAACAGGGTAGAAGAGTTTTTAAAAGCCTTGGAAGGGCTGCTATCTACCTCACCGACGGGAAACGCCAGAGGGCCCAAGTGAAGGAGCAAACTAGGTGCCCAATAGTTAAAGACCGCTCCAGAAATCCAACCAGGACTGAAAGGGCGAGAAGGCCCAGAGTTTCGTCCACTGCTGAGCCTACCAGGACTGAAAGAGTCACTCCCTTAGCATCCGGTCCTACGTCATGGGGAAGCAATGCACACCCAAAACCTACACGGGTCAAGAAGAAGGCCAGGGTACAGCAAACGGGGTCTAAACTTCTTGCTACTACGACAAAGTTTCCTGACCAGCTGATAGGTCCTTCTCCCATCGATCCAATCCAAGTAGAGGGAGTCTACACCAAAGCTCTGTTGGACTCAGGGGCTCAAGTGACACTGATCTACCGAGACTTCTATGAGAAGCACTTGAAGCACATACCTCTACAGGAGCTAAAAGAACTTGAAATCTGGGGTATCGGGACCGAGAAACTTCCATATGACGGATATCTACAGGTGAAGCTAGAGATCGGATCCGAAGTCATCGGACAGTCTGCGGGTTGTGATGCATTGGCCATTGTGTGTCCTCGACCTTCAGGGGCCAACAGAAGTTCTATGATAGTGGGGATGAATACTGATCTGGTGCGACGTCTCCTGACCCCTATAGTACTGGAAGAAGGTTCTACCAAGAGAGTACACCCGATGTTGCGTCCAGTCTATCAGCGAATGGTCGAAGAACAGAAGGCACCTGCCGAAGTGGGGCGTCTGTGGAGATTAGGAGGAGCAGAAAAGGTTCTACAATCAGGAGAAGTGGCGAGTTTCCGGGCTTCAGTCAAGTTGAATAGATCACAACCAGGTCCCTATGTGGTACTGGAAACTGATTTTAATCATGGGAGTGATGCCAGAGTCGAAATAATCCCTGAAATAATCTCCACCAAAGCTTTGAAACGAACACGAGGAAGAGTCTCAGTCAGTGTATGTAATGTATCTGATTCTCCAGTGATCCTGAAAGCACGAATGCCCATCGGGCAAGTGGCGTCCGCTACGCCTCTCTCTCCTACTGATTTAGGAGGGGGAGCGAATAAAGATATTCCAGCTGACCGGTTCTATCCCAAAGACGCTCCCATCTCGCCTGAATGGAAGAAACGTCTTCAGTCCCAGGTCCTAAAGTGGAGGGACTTGATCTCAAAGGATGAGTTCGACGTGGGCCTGGCTAAGAGTACTGAGCATCGCATTCGACTGCAGGAAGATAAGCCGTTTCGAGAAAGGTCAAGACGAGTTCCACTGGGAGACTTGGATGATCTAAGACAACAGCTGAATGAACTGCAAAGAACCAAGGTGATTCAAGAGTCCACGAGTCTGTACGCTTCTCCCATAGTGATGGTTCGGAAGAAGAATGGTTCTGTCCGTCTATACATAGACTATCGCACGCTAAATCGGAGAACCATCCCCGATCAATATGCCACTCCTCGGATAGAAGATGCCTTGCAGTGTTTGTCTGGAGCAAAATGGTTTCGTGTACTAGACCTGCGAAGTGGGTATCCCCAGATACCAATGCATCCTGAAGACAAAGAGAAGACTGCGTTCATCTGCCCACTGGGGTTCTTTGAGTTCAGCCGAATGCCTCAAGGCCTTACGGGGGCTCCAGCCACGTTCCAACGGTTGATGGAGAAGACAGTCGGAGACATGAACCTGATCGAAGTGCTAGTGTATCTGGATGACATAATCGTGTTTGGAAAGACGTTGGAAGAACATGAGCAACGGTTGGAGAAGGTCTTGAAGCGGCTCCATGAAGAGGGGTTGAAACTGTCTCTGGAGAAGTGTCAATTCTGTTTGCCTTCCGTTACGTATCTGGGACACGTTGTTTCAGCAGAAGGCGTTTCGACGGATCCTCGAAAGTTGGAAGCCGTAGCTTCCTGGCCTAGACCCAGAAATGTTACTGAACTTAGATCTTTCCTGGGATTCTGCTCCTATTACCGAAGGTTTGTAGGAGGGTTTGCCAAGATAGCTCAACCACTGAATAAGCTCCTGCAGAAGGAAGATGCAGAAGAAGGCCACAAGGCCTCTGACCGAAATCCGTCAGCTCCAGGGCCAAGGAAGGCTCGAGAATCTATCCAAGGAGAACAGGACTAGTCAATGCGAAGGTGCTTTCGTGAAGCTGAAAGAGAGTCTAACTCGAGCTCCTGTCTTAGCCTACGCTGATCCTCATAAGCCGTACGAATTGCATGTAGATGCCAACCGAGAGGGTCTAGGGGGAGTCTTATACCAAGAATATGGTGGATTGTTGAGGCCTGTAGCCTACGTGAGCCGGAGCCTTACGCCTTCGGAAAATAATTATCCTACCCATAAGTTGGAGTTCCTCGCTTTGAAGTGGGCGGTGGTCGACAAGTTGAAAGACTATCTGTATGGAGCCGAATTTGTGATAAAGACAGATAACAATCCTCTTACCTACGTCCTTACTACTGCGAAGCTGGATGCAACGGGACATCGGTGGTTGGCCGCTCTGTCAGGGTTTAGGTTCAGCCTGAAGTATCGCCCTGGAGTGAACAATCGAGATGCTGATGCTTTGTCGAGAAGACCCTACACTACAGAATGGACTCAGTTAACTCCAGATGGGGTGCAAGCTTTATGTCAAGGAGCAGAGTGCCGGGTCAAGGGAGGGATTGAAGCCGAAGCCATAGGAGTCATGGCTGCGGCTGTTCCAGAGTTCTACTGTAACCCTACGCAGCTGAGAGATGAAAGTTTGCCTACTTTTTCGAAATAGGACCTGAGAGCTGACCAGGCTGGAGATCCTCTGATCGCATTGACCATGAAAGCTCTAAACGCGAACCAACGGGAGATTCTTCTGACAAATTCCCCAGAAGGGGCCAGATTGGTCTACAAGGAGTGGGAACGGTTGAAAATGTTGGATGGGGTGGTCTACCGAAGGGACCCAACAGTTGTTCCTTCCCACCAAACACAGAGAGGGTGTGCTACGGTCATTACATGATGACCATGGACATTTAGGAACAGAGAGAACTTTTAAGCTGGTGCAGGACAGATTTTATTGGCCCTGCATGAGGCCTGAAGTTGAAAGTTACTGCCACTCATGTCTGAGGTGTATTCAAAGGAAGACTCTGCCAACTCGAACTGCTCCAATGAGCCACCTACAAAGTCAAGGACCCATGGAGTTGATGTGCATTGACTTCCTGTGCTTAGAGCTGGATGCTAGTGGGCAGGGAAATATCTTAGTGGTGACTGATCATTTCACGCGTTATGCCCAAGCTTTTTCTACGAGAGACCAACGTGCTTCTACGGTTTTAATGGAAAAGTTTTTTGTTCACTATGGACTGCCAAAGAGAATACACTCAGATCAGGGTAGAGACTTTGAGAGCCGGCTTGTTGGGCAATTACTGGAACTGCTAGGAATTCAGAAAACCCGAACTACACCATATCACCCTCAAGGTGATGCTCAGCCAGAAAGGTTCAATCGCACTCTGCTAAATATGTTGGGGACATTGTCAAACAGAGAGAAGCAGAGCTGGAGTCGTCACATAGCCACGCTAGTACATGCATACAACAGCACGGAGAGTGACGCTACTGGATACTCACCGTACCGTCTCATGTTCAGAAGGAAAGCTCGACTGCCGGTTAAATTGGCGTTCGGGTTATCTCTGGATCAGACGTCTGTAGCCTCTCATAGGAATTATGTGGATAGACTCTGGAAGAATTTGGCCTCTGCGTTTGAACAAGCCCGTTTGACCTCTGGGAACAGGGAACAGAGGAATAAACAAAACTACGATTTGAAAGTTCGGATACAGGATCTACAACCCGGGTTTTGTTGAAGAACTTGCTTCTGCCAGGCATAAGTTGGCGGACCGATGGAGTTCTAAGGTCTACAGTGTCTGCAAGCAACTGCCGGGTCTGCCGGTTTACCAAATTCGACCTGATGGGAAGGCTGGGCCTCTTAAAAACTGGCACCGAAATCATTTGCTACCTCTGAAGGAAGCTGTAAGGATACCAGTTGGAGACGAACTTTCTCTGCCGAATCCGCCTCCGCCTGCTCCACGTTTGACTCCCGTTACTCGGTCTCAGCAGACACGAGTTGTTGAGAAAACTTAAGAAGAAAGTTTTTGTCTGGATTAGGTGCGCTCACCAGAGCCTGAAGAGGTCGTCCCAGTTGCCGAATGGTGGCAAAGTAACCTGAGGCCTGAGGCTCCAGAATTCCAGCTGGACATTCCTGAAACTTCTGAAATTCCTATAGTTCCTGAAAACGCGTCCTATGATTACAGTTCTATGCCTTCATTGGAAGGATCATACTCCGAGGAGATGTCTGTTCCAGTTTTGAATGAAAGACCTGAACCTGTATCTGTAATACTTCCAACTGAAGAAGAGCTGATTGAGCCAGAGCCAAAACGTTCTGTCCGACCCCCTCAAAGACTCACCTACGACTCACCAGGACATAGCACTGAAGAGGCTGTTACCACAGTGCGAAGGTTGCCCAAAGTGTCTGCTATGTTAGCTGAGGTAGCTAGAAGTATGTGTAAACTTGAGGATGTATACCTAACCCAGGGGTCAAAATTTGCACTCGCCCCCTTGCAATTTGCGAGTTAAAATTGGGGGAGGGCGAGTAGAAATTGTGCTGTAATTGGAATGCCAGCGTCAGCATGGAGCCGTCACTGACATTTCCTTTCATGTGATACAATCTGCTCCAGTGCGTAGCGAGGAAGGAGGGGGGCGGCGCCGCAAGCAGGGACGTCCTAACGCTGGGAGAGATGTGCTTTCACATCTTCCCAGCGTCTGCACTCAGCCAGCTTCTGGGTGGTCTGTGTCACGTGAGCTGACCCAGAGCCCAGAAGCGTTCGTGCATGAAAAAAAATACCCCGAGGCCATAGCCCTACGGAATATCCAGGCAGAGACCGTAGCTGGTGCTCTGCTCCAGATATTCTCAAGGGTTGGATTTCCACAGGAAATCCTGTCCGACCAGGGCACGCAGTTCACGGCCGAGGTTACTCAACAGCTCTGGAAGCTGTGCGGGATTAAACCCCTGTACAGCTCCCCGTATCATCCGCAGACCAACGGGCTCTGTGAGCGTTTTAATGGTACCTTAAAACAGCTCCTCCGTACTTTTACCCTGTCCCATAAGGACTGGGAACGCCACCTACCCCACCTCCTCTTTGCATACCGGGAGGTCCCCCAGGAAGCCACCGGCTTCTCTCCCTTTGAGCTGCTGTACGGCCGGAGGGTCCGGGGCCCATTGGACCTACTCCGGGAGCATTGGGAGGGCACTCTGTCTGAAGAAGGGACATCGGTCATAGACTATGTACTCGAGTTCAGGGATCGGCTGCAATCTCAAAGCGGCACAGACTAGGCAGAAGAGGTGGTATGACCGGTCGGCCAGGGACCGCACCTTCCAGTTAGGACAGAAGGTGTTATCTCTCCGACCGGTCAAACAGAATAAGCTCCAGGCAGCTTGGCAGGGACCGTACAAAATAATAGAGAAACTTTGCGATACCACCTTCATAGCAGCCAGCTGTTCCAATGAAAAGATCCAACAAACTTTTCATGTGAACATGCTGAAGCCATATCATGAGAGGGAAGAGGCAGTAGCCGCGATCTGCGCTCCGGATGTGGGGGACCTGGAGGGTCTTCCCATACCGGTGCTGCCAGGGGATCCTAGAGCCAAAGGAGGGGTAGCTGATGTCCGGCTTGGTGAGGGACTTAGTTCACGCCACAGAGAACAGGCTCAGCAGTTGCTCCAGGAGCATCAAGACTTGTTCTCGTCCCGCCCCGGCTACACTACTGTAGCGCTGCATCGGGTTGATACCCAAGGTCAAGCCCCCTTGAGGCAGAGGGCGTACCGCATCCCAGATGCAGTAAAGGACGGGATGAAGCAGGAGATCCGAGAGATGCTGGATCTCAGGGTAATAGAACCATCAGATAGCCCGTGGGCATCTCCGGTGGTCCTAGTCCCCAAAAAGGATGGCACTACCAGGTTCTGTGTTGACTACAGGAGGCTGAATGAGCACACGGTCACCGACGCCTACCCCATGCCCCGGGTAGACAAGCTCCTCGATCGCATTGCCCAGGGGAACTTCCTCACCACCATTGACCTGTGTAAGGGCTATTGGCAGATTCCCCTTGCCGCCGAAGATGTGCCAAAATCGGCATTCATTACCCCCTTTGGTCTGTTCCAATTTCGGGTCATGCCATTTGGGATGAAGAATGCCCTGGCCACCTTTCAACGCATGGTGGATCAGCTGCTGGACGGAATGCAGGACTTTACGAGTGCCTACCTAGACGATATTGCCATTTTTAGCAATACCTGGGAGGAACACCTAGTCCACTTGAGAATCGTACTGGACCGCATAAGTGAGGCAGGGCTGACCATCAAACCCGACAAGTGCCACATAGGGATGTCAGAGGTCCAGTACCTAGGGCATAGGGTAGGTTGCGGGAAGCAGCGCCCAGAACCAGCCAAAATCGAAGCCGTTGCCCATTGGCCTACCCCCCGCACCAAAACCCAGGTATTAGCCTTTCTAGGGACAGCAGGGTACTACCGACGCTTTGTACCCAATTACAGCACCATCGCCAAACCCCTGACCGACCTCACCCGCAAAAACCTTCCCCGGCAAGTCCTGTGGTCCCCGGAGTGTGAGGGAGCCTTCCAACAGTTAAAACGGGCATTGGTGGAGGCACCGTACTAGCCACTCCTGATCCAACTAAGCGTTTTGTCGTTCACACAGATGCCTCCATGTTCGGATTGGGAGCAGTGTTGAGTCAAGTGGGAGAAGATGGACATGACCACCCTGTTGCCTATATCAGCCAGAAGCTATTACCCAGGGAGGTCGCTTACGCGGCCATCGAGAAGGAATGTTTAGCCCTTGTATGGGCACTTAAGAAACTTCAGCCCTACCTATACGGCCGCTCCTTCACCGTCCTCACGGATCATAACCCCCTGGTATGGCTGAACCGGGTGGCCGGAGACAATGGCCAACGTCTGCGGTGGAGCCTCACACTACAGCCTTTTAATTTTTCCATTCAGTATCGGCCTGGAAAACACAATGCCAATGCAGATGGGCTATCTCGTCAGACCGAACATGAAACGTGAGCACTGACTTTCATGGACATCCCCAAGCGGACCCGACTAAGGGTCTCACTGGGTCTGCCATCTTTGGACTCGGGGGAGCTATGTGACGGAACAGCCGCCACGTGGATAAAGATTATTATGTTGTAGTTATTCATTTATTTAAAGGGTTAAATTTGTTTCTATAATTTAGTATCTGTTTTGATGTATTTCGTTTGCCCTGTATTTATCCAAACAAATTTAGATGTGCTGTAAAGTGTCCCCAAGGTCATATTTAATTGTGTTTTTCCTGCAAGGTTCCCCACGGATTCTGCTGTTAGAAAACCGGTAACATTGTAACAAAAGCGCTGGCAAATTGCCAAAACCCGACATGAGCTCTTCTGCTTGCCCTGGAGCCCCCTTTAGCCCGAGCAAGGTGCTTTTTGGACCATAGGCCCCCAGGGATGGTAGCTTGGTGTGTGGAAAGTTTGGAGAGGATTCGCCCAGGAAAACCGCTCCATCCCACTAGAAATCCCCCTCCTGCCCGGAGCCTGTCAGCCCCTGCACCGCAGTCTCGGAGAGAGAGATGACAACCTCTATTTGACGGCGTTCTGACCCCTCTGGACGGATCGGGTAGCTACTTTCAGGGAAGCAGCCCGGGGACCCGAGCTACCCAAGGTGTAAAGGGGTGCCGGAGCGCCCAGGGGATCCCCCCAAAAACCGCATTTCCCAGACCATTGGGCTGGGAGCCACGCTACCACCATGGGGGGGCATCGGACAGCAGACAGGCAGGCGCCAGAACCTGGGCTATGGCTAGCCGCTGTGCAGAATTCACTCCAGGGGTCTGGGGGCGGGCATGGGAGAGAACAATAGGACTGTACCATATAAAAGGACTGTGTATGTTCTGTTTTTCATTAAACACTCTGATTGATCTACCTATACTGCGTCTCGTCGAGTATTTGGGAGGGCATAATCACTGCATCCTTCACTTCCAGACCATCCAGGGACTGCTGCCAATCACTCTCCCACCTCGCTAGCTCGCTACCCGGCTAAGCTCTCCAGCAAGACTCGGCGCCGCAGACGGAGCTACCCCTGCAGGGTAGCTGATCCGTTACACTGTCGACAAGTTTAACCACTTGGCTGCTAAGGACGCGCTCAGCGCGTCCTACCAAGTGCACCTCCTGTGCTACGGACACGCTGAGCGTGTCCTAGCACAGGAGGCAGCAATCGGCCGGGATTCCGGACTAGCATGTCAACCCGGCACTCCGGGACCCCGGGGGGGACATTAGATGTCATCGCGGCAGCGCGATGACATCTAATTCAGGCGCCCCCCCCGTGTGTGCGGAGGAGGCGCCTGAAAGGGAGGGTCTCCCTCCCGATCGCCAGGGGCCACAAGGGTTAAGGCAGGCACCGCTTGGAAGGGCACAGCCTGCCCTTCCAAACGGTGGCTGACATTAACCCCTGGGGAGCCGGATCACGATTCGACGCCGAAAAGCGCCGGTTCGTGATCCTCTCCCGGAGCTGGCCGACATCTTGGATCTCGGCCAAGCCTCGGGGAACTCCCCCTGAGCACTGGCGTCATCGTGCATAGCACCGTAATGGTGAAGAGAGCTGCCAGAAATGGTGGAGATAGGGGTTTCCAATGAACCCCCTATCTCCCGATCCGTGGCAGCTAGGTGTTAATGTTTGATATCGTTGGATCGGCCAAAGCATGGCCTTTCCAACGATACCAAACATGACCATGTAAAAAGTTTTTTTAAAAAATAAAAATTAAAAATCAAAATAAAAACATAGTTTATTTTTTTTATAATATTTTTTCTATTTCAATTATAATGTGAACAATGATGCTGCACTAACGATTTTTGTATGCGGTGCGTTTGTTGAAAATCGCTTAATTTTCCCCCACAAAAAATGTAATGAGACCCATTTCTAATTTTTTTAACAAGCGCACCCCATACAAAATATAACTGCAATTGCTCCCATGTTAAAATGTGAAAAAACCACTCCAAAGGAGTGGATTTTGTTTCTGGGGGAGCATAAATAAAGGCCCACCAGTCTACCTCATGTTTGACTAGCAGTATGAGCAGGTATGGTTTGCTATACAGCAACCTGTGGTTTCATTTTGGATAAGACTCGCCCTTATAGAGGTGCCTTGATGTTGGCGGGCGAGCTTAGTCTTATAATGGCCATTGATAAGAAACCAAACCTCTAATCGTGTTTAGTTTCACACGGTATAATGGGAATAAGCGCAGATGACATTTTTTTCTTTCTTATGTTTCACACAAATTGTAATATAGCCTGCAGGTTCAAGCTAAATAGGTAACAATTAGCACTGGGTCAGTATTAGGGATGAGCTCTTCGGTTCGATCGATTCGGAGTTCGCATCGAACATAGCCTGTTCGCATGTTCGCGAACTACGAACATTTCTGCCTGTTCGCCGCGTGTTCGCCCACAATGCACCACAATGGACCACAATGCACTTTTCCACTGGCCTGAAGCTTGTAATTGGCTACAGCCTTGCACCTGACCACAGGTCAGGTGCAAGACAGGTTCAACACTATGCCAATCACGGCTCAGAGTCCTGATTAGGCAAATTTTGCCCAATCATGGGCTCGCAGAGCTAAGTCCCGCAGCACACTATATAAGGCTTTACACAGCGCTTCTGCACGTGTTTGAGAGGAGATTTCAGAGGAGATTGTTGTGTTAGTGTGTGTTCTTACTGCCAGTCTGCCACCAGCTACTGGGGGGGGTCGGTCTCATCTACTGGGGGGGGTCTCATTTCTACCAAATATCTGGGAATTGTTGTAATCTTTGTGTTCTCACTCCCAGCAACTATTTTGGGGGCTCAGTAATTTCTACAAAATATTTGTGAATTGAGGTAATCTGAGGTAATCTGCCACGCAGAATTTTGGGGGCTCAGTAATTTCTACAAAATATTTGTGAATTGAGGTAATCTGTGTCTTGTCACTGCCAGTGCCACGCAGTATTTTGGGGGTCAGTAATTTCTACAAAATATTTGTGAATTGAGGTAATCTAAGGTAATCTGCCAGCCAGTATTTTGGGGTCAGTAATTTCTACAAAATATTTGTGAATTGAGTTAATCAGAGGTAATCTGTATCTTATCACTGCCAGCCAGAATTTTGGCTCAGATCAGACAGGAGGAGGATGAGGAGGAGGAATATTTAAGTAGTGGGGGCATTGAAGGTGGGGATTCCTCAAGGGAGGGTTTTGTGTGCCCAGAAACACAAGGGCTAGTACATGGCTGGGAGGAGGAAGTGCACAATACGGTCATCCTCATTGACCAGGAAGACTCGGAAGCTAATGCCACCTCCAACCTACGCTGCATGTGCTCCCTTATAATGCAAAACCTGCTAAAGGACCCCAGGATTCATGCTATCAAGGAGAGTGATCATTACTGGTTGGCAAGCCTTCTTGATCCACGATACAAGGGTAAAGTTGCAGAGCTCATCCTGCCCGCACAGAGGGAGGACAGGATGAAACAACTTGAGTACGCTCTAAAGCGACACTTGTGTAACACCTTTCCAGGCACTATCTCCCATTGAGAGACAGTTTTTTTTCCTCTTAATTTTTTATTTTTTATTTTCTTGCGCGCTGCTGCCATTTTTATTTTTTATTTTTTTTGCTGCATGTGTTTGCGCGCTGATTCTATAGGATTTGCTAACTGTTTTTTCTTTCAGATTGCATGATTTTTTTATTTTTTATTTTGTTTATGGCCATTGATTGCGTCTGCTTATTTAAATGTTTGTCTTTACTAACTATTAATATATGTGTTTATCTTTGATGTTTTGTATTTCGTAGTTTTGATATTATGTTTTTTATATGTAATTTATGTATAGGGACTGCTTTTCGTAAACCAGGTTTCTTTGTTTCTGTGTCATTACTGCCTTGCTTCGTGTATAAAAAAAAAAAGAAGGGGCACAGGAAATGGAGAAGACAATAGGGCTTTACTTTTACAGTGACTTTCAAAAGCGCCTGCTAACTTTTTTTCTTATACATTCATTCTTTCTCTTTGTTCTTTTTTTTATTTAATGAAAAGAAACTCTTTATTTGTAATGTATAATGTTATTATGTGTTTGTATAAGGACTTTTTTCTTTGAATGCTAGTAGTCTTTTAGCAGTGCAAGTTGGAGAATGGAATATGTAGTTATTTTTGTTGTTCTGTGAGTATTTGGGATAATTGAACAGTATATACCAATGACATGTGTCTAATGCTTTGAATGACTGTAGTAGCAGTTGAATTCTGGAGCTGTTAGTGCTTTATAAAACTGTAACTGTTGTGGAATTGGGCGCAGTTTGAGTGCTTCGGCGTGCGTACAGTAGTGGAACAGAAGAAAGTAATTATGGGAGCTTTATTTACTGTAAATGGATTATAAATTGATGTATGATATATATATAAAAAAAGTAGTGTATCAAGGTGATGGGCTCAAAGTTGTACATTTTCCCAAGAGAGGCGTGGTCGGTTATTTTCCTCTGGTCTTCGTTTGAGTCCAGCACTAAGGGATTGACCGCACCTTAAATATAGGTTATATATTTTGCCAAAATGGCTGACTGAGATCATTTACAGTTTTGTAACTTGTATAATGGAATATATATGTAGGTTCATGTTTAGTTGTTGGAATCTAAGAGGATGAAGTGATATAAAGCTGAAGGATTTGAGTGAAAGTTTAAAGGAAAGCGCCTACAGGTTTAGTAGCGCTGTACAAAGGAATTAGGCAGATTTCAAATAAGAGAAGGTGGTTTTTTGGGTTTTATTTTAGTTGACTAAGGGAGATGGAAGGTTGTAGTTTGGTATCTGAGTATTGTTTGATTTGTTTTCTTTTTCTGCAGTGGTAGCCAGATGTCTAGTATTATTTTTTTTTTTTTTTTTGCTGTCTGATGTTTTTGTCTTTTGGGTGTGAAGTGCAATAGCGTATAACTTTGCCTCTATTGCATATTCTTGGAGGGAATAAAACAGGTTGTAAAATAGCTGCACAGACACCTCACGTTTGAATGTTTGTTTTTAACCAATATCCTTAATAAAGATTATTGATGTTTATTAAGAATCTTTTTCTCTGAGTTTCCTCTGAGAACTTTGTGCTAATTAACGCGTCAAGTTTTAAACATGCCCTTTTATACTTTCTTTCCCAGTTCATGATATTTTTGTTGTGTTTTTTTTTATTTGAATTGAAGTTCACATTCTTTTCCTAGTCTCCTCCATGTTGTCTCACTCATGACCCCTCCTCTCCTCCGTGTTGTCTCACTCATGACCCCTCCTCTCCTCCGTGTTGTCTCACTCATGACCCCTCCTCTCCTCCGTGTTGTCTCACTCATGACCCCTCCTCTCCTCCGTGTTATCTCACTCATGACCACTCCTTTTCTTTGTGTCCAAAAAATGTGTTGCATTGTTTTTCTCCATTTTAAAAGTATTTTAACCATATGAATTTTAAAGTTTTTGACAGGTTAATAATACATTTTTTTCCCAAGTTTTTACTTTAGGTGAACATTACCCATGCATGCCAACTTTGCTCAAGCTAGATGGAAGATTATGCGATACCAATATTGATAAAGCTGTTGGAATTGAAGGAAATTTACTCAAACACATTATCATTTCACATTGCAATGTTACATCAACCGGATAATAAGGAATTATCAGACACCAGGCAATAAAACAATCTGATTATCGACAACTCATCAATAAATCATGCTATTTGTAGAAGATCATTGATTTGGAAATACAACTTAAGACATGTCAGTTTTACAAAACTGTTATTTTCAACCAATAAGACAGAAGACAAAGAAAGAAGATAATGTATTTTTATATTCTGATGTCGTCTAAGTGATAATTTTTTGTGTCTTTTATTATTTTATATTTTGTTATTTTTGTTGTTTAGTTACAATCAATATTGTTCAAAATTCCCTGACACATTTAGGATTATTGAAGATCACATCCAATTAAAATTAGAGTTCATTAATGTTTTTAGGAACATATAATTTAATGCATTTGCATGAATACATTTCAGGACATATATAGTGGTAAATGGGAAGTTTTAATTCGATAAAATTAATGCGGTTTTTATTTTATGTTTTATTTCATTTGAGGATTGGTGTGTTTTATAAACGCAGGTTTGTTTCACAACACCGAACAAGACTGAATAGGATAGTAATTACAAAAAAAAAAAGAAAAAACAATTATATTTAATAAAAGGGTGGAATATGCACTTCGGCTATTTCCCTTTTGAGCCAAAGTTGCGTATATATATTTTTCTCTAACAATGAGTCAGAAGTAGTATAATTTTTTTATTGCGTGAGGCCGACAGGCTTCGCGGGGACATTTTGAAAATTTATTATCTGTGTCTTTTCTTGTGTAAATTAACATTTTTATTGTTTTCGTGCATTTGAGAGTGACAATGAATGAATGGATGTAGATATGATTAGCGGGGTATACCATATTTTCTTTTCTTTTTTATTTTCTTTATTGTTGCTGAAACCATATCACATCATCAAGAAACCTGACAGTCACAATGACTGCATATGGAACGAATCATGGACATTTTGTGTCAAGGTCAAAGGTCACAGGTAATAAGCAACCAGCGCAAAGAGACAGCTTGTTCAGGAGTCCCTATGGTGGGAGCTCTAATGACATTCAATGATTATGCGTCTCAAGCTGGGATGTTGAAAAAAAAAAGACCACACCCTGATCTCGCACTGTGGACTATGGTATTAGATTATGGAATATTATTTTTTTTATTTATTTAATCCCCTAGATAAGTTTGAGAAAGGATTTAATTTGTGAAAATGAGAATGTATTTCTTGAATGTGTGTATGAATGCAGGTGTATATGCGTTTTGTGGAGTGAAGCTGAACATAGGAAAACACACAGATATAGATCTGACTCATGTTGATTTATTAGATAAATGAACTTTTACATTCAAGTTATTATACTTTTCTTGTTCGGTGAATTATATTTTGGGAAATGGGAATAAATAGTTATTTAATGTCTAGATTAGGTATTTTTGCCTACGCTCCAAATGTGGTTCGCTGGAAGAGTGAATCTAGATAGATAAGTGTATTTTATGCTCATAAAGGGCATCCTTGGGGAATCCTTTTCGTATATCATACAGGTATTAGACGAGGATACTATGGCCCCAGGTATAATTAGTTTAATTGTCTAGTTTGTTTCATCCCTTTTTGTGATCACGATTGTATATGTGATCAATGAGACGATTGAAAGGTATTTTAATATGATAGGTAGTGTGAATCCACCCCCCCCATTATAAGTGTCAAACCCTGCAAGTCTTTTACTTGCATAGGATGTTAGCCTGTGGAATTAGCCATTTCCTTTGTGTGCAGGAAGGGGTGTGTGAAAAATGTATGCTAGAAAAAGCCATCTCTGAATCAATATAGTAATTTTTGGCTCACTGTTGGTTAAACTCTGACGTAGAAATGTATCTGTATGCTGATTGGCTATAAGTTCTTTGAAATCTAATAAAAGACCTGTCTAAGGAAGGATATTTCAGACAGGACTGACGCTACATTGCTTTGTGGCTGATTTTGTTGTCTCTCATCATGGTGATGCGCCGCGCCCAGTTTTCAACTTTGATATATGAGAAGAAACTAGAAAAGGTTTATTGAAATTTCATAAATGGTAATTATTATAGGGAGTTTGTTTTGTTTGCTTTAAATCCAAATTTATCAGGTAGGTTACCAAGTGATGACACAGGTGCTTCTGAGGCTGCGGATGATCAGAGGAATAGTGGTGAAGGCTAGGGCCGCTTGACTGATGCATTTGTCAATTTTTTTAGTCCACGACGCCCAGGGACGTCAAATGTAGGCAGCCATTGCCAGCGTCTTCACCATATGGTGCAGGACTACCTAGGGGCAAGGGCAGACCTGGATACCTTTCCAGCAGAAGATCCATTGGCTTAATGGGTTTTGAGTTTGGATCACTGGCCAGAACTTAGCCAATATGCTATGCAGCTACTAGGTTGCCCTTCATCTAGCGTGCTTTCTGAAAGGACGTTCAGTGCCACTGGAGGTTTTGTCACAGACAAAAGAGTGCGTCTGTCCACCGACTCTGTAGACCGGCTGACATTTATAAAAATGAATCAGTCCTGGATCAGCAGCTATCAATCCCCTGATACTGACGTAACGGAATAGATCGGGGATCTCTTCTGCATTCACAAAACCTCCAGCACTGAACTCTTCCACAATACCACAAAAGGGTTACAGTGTGAAGGCACTTGCTGCCATGAAAGGCACAATATTTGGCTGCACTGACGCCTGTGCCAGATTTATATCATTTTAATTTTTTGAACCGCAGGGTCCAACCCTGCACTCTTCCACAATACCACAAAAGGGTTACGGTGTGAAGGCACTTGCTGCCATGAAAGGCACATTATTTGGCTGCACTGACGCCTTTACCAGATTCATATCTTCTTAATATAGGACCGCATGCTCCACCCCTGCACTCTTCCACAATACCACAGATGGGTTACTGTATGAATGCACTTGCTGGCCTGGCACCAAAAGCACAATATCTAGGTGCACTGACGCCTTTACCAGATTCATATCTTTTTAATATAGGACCGCATGCTCCACCCCTGAACTCTTCCACAAAACCACAGAGGGGTTACTGTATGAATGCACTTGCTGGCCTGGCACCAAAAGCACAATATCTGGGTGCACTGACACCTTTACCAGATTCATATCTTTTTAATATAGGACCGCATGCTGCACCCCTGCACTCTTCCACAATACCACAGAGGGGTTACTGTATGAATGCACTTGCTGGCCTGGCACCAAAGGCACAATATTTGGGTGCACTGACGCCTTTACCAGATTCATGTCTTTTTAATATAGGACTGCATGGTCAACCCCTGCACTCTTCCACGATACCACAGAGGGGTTATTGTATGATGGCACTTGCTGGCCTGGCACAAAAGCACAATATTTGGGTGCATTGCCACTGACGCCTGTACCAGATTCATATCCTCAGAGGGGTTACTGTGTGACGGCACTGTTGCCGACGCTAAAGGCCCAATTTTAAAGCACCAATACCAATACTTTCATCCAAAGCCTGCATAGGTTTCACCATAATTTAGCCAAAAAATCAATAAACTTTTTCTGCGCGTCCTAAAATGTCTTTTCATACAGGCTGTCGCCCCAAGCAGTTGTTTATGAATAGATTAAAGGAAAACCATTTACCGTGTTTTTGTTTTTGCATGTTTCTACACATCCTAGAAATCCGCCACTTCACGGGCAGGTTATGGGGACCTCCTAGGCACGATATTTGAAGGAATTTTTGAATTTATTTTTAACCCTTATTTCATGGGAAACTCACTGTCCCTTTAAAAACGTTTTTTTTAAACTTTTTGTCCTTGTTTCCTGTCCCCCAGGGCACTACCCGGACCCCCATACACCAAATATCTAGCATATATGCCCTCTTGGAGGGCACTCTAAAAATTGAATTTTGAGTCCCATTGACTTGTATTGCATTCGAGTTCGAGTTCGAATCCGAACATTTGAAAAGTTTGAGTTCGAGTGCGAACCGAACTCGGGGGTGTTCGGCTCATCCCTAGTCAGTATACCAATTGGCAACGAAAGGAGGAAACCAAACACAAATGTACAGTGTATATAATTAGCTATCTTAAATGGTGCACTAGCAACTGCAAACTGATTCGTTCTAATCAATGCAACACCAGAATTGCAAACGGAGCAATAATCTATGCTTCCTTAGTCTGGCCGCCTTATATTGCAGATATAAATGTATACTACCGGCAATCAGTACAAAAGCAGCAATTTGACTGCAGAATCACACACTACTTAACACGGACCTCATCCATATCAACAAATAGCAGACACGTCGACATTATGTTAGTCCATAAATATCAATCAAACTGTCCGTAGGTTTGAATGGATTTCTACCATGACCCTGCAGAATTACACATCACAAGACAAAGTAAAAACAAAGACTCGACACGTGTTTCGCCGGTACTAGACCGGCTTCATCAGGAGTCAGGAATAGTGAATCATATCAGTACCGTATATACTTAGGCTGGCTATATACCACTTGAATCCTGATCACATGGACAAAGCCACCAATCAGTGCATATTAGCAGATGAACAATACATTTTAGCCAATGACTCTACAAGAGATTGGTTGTTTATCGAGCTCAATCTAAGAGGTCCAATCAATTGAATGAAGTAACACATGACCCAAAAAATCCAATCAGACTGCAAATCCAAAAGAACGGCAGTGATCTTAGACGAGAAATAGTAAAGGACGGACATACGCTTAATATGCTAAATGCTGGATAACTATAGAGACCATACAATCAGCCGAGATAAACCAATTAAAGCATGGTTCGTCCAGACATTTCAACATTGAAAAGACGGGGAAGACATTTTTTTCCATAAATAGCTTGATGATAACGATAAACCCCACAGCCTTACCATCGAAAAAAATAATAATAATAATGATCTCCAATTAACCCCTTAGTGACCGGGCGGTCTTACACAAATCCGTCCTTTAGTGACCGCTGCTGTTTTTACGTTTCTGCGCTGTTAGTGTTTACGTCAAATTTTCCTCTTACTCGTTTATGTAACCCACACATATTTTACACTGTTTTTCTCGTCATTAAATGGACTTTATAAAGATACCATTTTTTTCATCATTTCATATAATTTACTATAAAAAATATTGTGAAATATGACAAAAAAATTGAAAAAACACCACTTTTTCGAACTTTGACCCCCAAAATTTCTTATGTATCAACAACCGTCAAAAAAATTAATTCCTTAGTAGTTTCTAAATTTAGTACTGAGTTTAGCAATACCCAATGTTTACATATTCCTCGCTTTTTTCCTTATTTTATGCAACAATAAGTGCAAGTAGCACTTTGCCATTTCCAAAGAGTTTATTTTCAAAACTAGTGATAGTGACATTGTAACACTGATATCTGTCACTAATTCCTGAATAACCCTCCACATATACATATTTTTTTAAAGTACACAAATCAAGGTATTAAACTTGGGGTATTTTGACTCTTTCCATGCAAACCATTTTACCACAAATGTATGCCAAAGTTTGAGAAAAAAAATTTTTTTGGTGATTTTTTTTTTTTTAACTTAACCACTTCAATGCTGAGGACGCGCTCAGCGCGTCCTCAGCATTCCCGCTGGTATGCGGAGGATGCGCTGAGCGCGTCCTCCCATTGGGGTCAGCGTTCGGCCGGGTTCCGGCCGATCGCTGGCCCCCCCGGTGCGGGCTGACATCCTCGATGTCAGCCCGGCATCCGGGACCACAGCCGCCGGAATTAGGTGTCATCGCGGCTACGCGATGACACCTAATTCAGGCGCCCCCCCCCGCATGTGCGGAGGAGGCGCCTGAAAGGGAGGGGGGGAGGTCCTTTGGACCTCTCTCCCTCCCGATCGGCGGCTCTGCGGGGGTTAACCCAGGCATCATTTGGAAGGGCACAGCCTGCCCTTCCAAATGGTGCCTGGCATTAACCCCTGGGGAGCTGGATCGCGAATCGGCGCTGAAAAGCGCCGGTTCGCGATCCTTTCCCGGAGCTGGCCGACATCTTGGATGTCGGCCAAGCCTCCGGGAACTCCCCCTGAGGACTGGCGTCATCGTGCATAGCACGATGACGCCAGTCCTAGAGTTAACCCCTAACTGCCACCAACGGTGGAGATAGGGAGTTCCAATGAACTCCCTATCTCCCGATCCGTGGCAGATAGGGGTTAAAGTTTGGTATTGCTGGATCGGCCAGAGCATGGCCGTTCCAACGATACCAAACACTACTGTGAAAAAAGTTGTCAAAAAAAAATAAAAATGAAAAATAAAAATAAAAAAAAATTAAAAAATAAAATTATAAAAAAAAAAACCACACTTTTTTTTTCTTTTTTTTGGTTTGTTAATGCAGCAATATTGTTCCCATTTCAATTATAATGTGAACAATGATGCTGCACTAACGATTTTTGTATGCGGTGCGTTTGTTAAAAATAGTGTAATTTTCCCCAAAAAAAATGTAACGAGACCCCATCTCTAATTTTTTTAACAAGCGCACCCCATACAAAATATAACCGCAATTGCTCGCATGTTAAAATGTGAAAAAAAACACTTTACACGTTGTAAATTATTGAAAATACATATTTTATTGCATTTTTTGTTATAATATACAGACATGACATAACGTATACATATAATAATGACATATTATGAATCTACCGAGTCTGACGGAAAGAACGATATATAATATGTCTGGGTCATATACTAAAATAAGCCTTCAAAACACGTTTAAACATGATGAGCAAAACCGCTAAAAATGACCTCAGCACAGTGGCGGGAAAAGCCTCAGCAGCGAAAGGGTTAATTTAAGAATACATGTACTGTGAACTTTAAGGTTTACTGCCAAAGAGCACCCCAAAATATGTTCAGCAACATCTTCTGAGTAAATTGATACCACCCATGTATAGGTATGTCGGGTCATTTGGGGGCTAATAGGCCTTATTTGGGGGGTGCGCATTTCAGTTTTCCAACTTGGAATTTTCACATTTCGTCATCATGCACCCATGTCCTATTTGGGACATTTTTGAAGCCGGCCAAAGTAATTTACCCCCATCAAACCATATATTTTTAGAAAGGGCACACCCTAGGGTGCTTCAAAGAGTTGTATTTTAACACTTTCCATGCACTAGCTCTATGTCAAACTTTCAGGTAGTCACTTTTTGGGTTATTTTTTCACACACATTGTACTTTAGGCATGAATTGTCAAATCCAGTTATGGGTTACTGCCAAAAAACACCCCAAAATATGTTCAGCAACATCTTCTGAGTAAATTGATACCACCCATATATAGGTATGTCGGTCATTTGGGGGCTAATAGGCCTTATTTGGGGGGTGCGCATTTCAGTTTTCCAACTTGGAATTTTCACATTTCGTCATCATGCACCCATGTCCTATTTGGGACATTTTTGAAGCCGGCCAAAGTAATTTACCCCCATCAAACCATATATTTTTAGAAAGGGCACACCCTAGGGTGCTTCAAAGAGTTGTATTTTAACACTTTCCATGCACTAGCTCTATGTCAAACTTTCAGGTAATCACTTTTTGCGTTATTTTTTCACACACATTGTACTTTAGGCATGAATTGTCAAATCCAGTTATGGGTTACTGCCAAAAAACACCCCAAAATATGTTCAGCAACATCTTCTGAGTAAATTGATACCACCCATGTATAGGTATGTCGGGTCATTTGGGGGCTAATAGGCCTTATTTGGGGGGTGCGCATTTCAGTTTTCCAACTTGGAATTTTCACATTTCGTCATCATGCACCCATGTCCTATTTGGGACATTTTTGAAGCCGGCCAAAGTAATTTACCCCCATCAAACCATATATTTTTAGAAAGGGCACACCCTAGGGTGCTTCAAAGAGTTGTATTTTAACACTTTCCATGCACTAGCTCTATGTCAAACTTTCAGGTAGTCACTTTTTGGGTTATTTTTTCACACACATTGTACTTTAGGCATGAATTGTCAAATCCAGTTATGGGTTACTGCCAAAAAACACCCCAAAATATGTTCAGCAACATCTTCTGAGTAAATTGATACCACCCATGTATAGGTATGTCGGGTCATTTGGGGGCTAATAGGCCTTATTTGGGGGGTGCGCATTTCAGTTTTCCAACTTGGAATTTTCACATTTCGTCATCATGCACCCATGTCCTATTTGGGACATTTTTGAAGCCGGCCAAAGTAATTTACCCCCATCAAACCATATATTTTTAGAAAGGGCACACCCTAGGGTGCTTCAAAGAGTTGTATTTTAACAATTTCCATGCACTAGCTCTATGTCAAACTTTCAGGTAGTCACTTTTTGTGTTATTTTTTCACACACATTGTACTTTAGGCATGAATTGTCAAATACAGTTATGGGTTACTGCCAAAAAACACCCCAAAATATGTTCAGCAACATCTTCTGAGTAAATTGATACCACCCATATATAGATTTGTTCTGTTGTTTTTGGGGTGCTACGCCAATCTTTGACATGTGCTTGTCAATTTTCTAATTTGACATACAGTATCTTCTTTGCTTATCTTCTTTTTAGGGGCCTTTTTACATACCCCAGTTTTATGAACGTGCATATATTTGGTAAGCTAACACCCCAAAGTATTGTAAATGGAGTGTTTTTATGCTATGGATGCATCCGTTTCCTCCAAACAAATTGGATACTGTTTGGTGGTCATTTTTCATTTTCACACCCACATCAGTTTTGGACTGTGATTTAGGAGACACTGTTGTTTGTTACTGCATGAAAACTCTCCAGGTTGTTTTCTGCAAGGTCTCCTGAGTACACCCATGCCCCCCATGCATAGGTTTGCCAGGATTTTGGGAAGGTTTAAATACAATTTTTATGACTTTGTCATTGGAGTTGAAATTGAGATTATTTCTTCAGCTAGGCCTATCTTTGGTTTTGGGTCTACCGCATACCCCAGTTTGAATTATTGCCAGAAAATTGTTTATATTTGTTATGTTGACACCCCAAGGTATTGCATATGGAGTGCTTTGATGCCATGGATGCAACGGTTTTAGCCCAAAACATTTGAGAAGGTGTGTGGCGGTAATTTTTCAATTTTCAGATTTTTACGCCCACATTAGATTTGGACTGTGATTTAGGAGACACTGTTGTTTGTTACTGCATGAAAACTCTCCAGGTTGTTTTCTGCAAGGTCTCCTGAGTACACCCATGCCCCCCATGCATAGGTTTGCCAGGATTTTGGGAAGGTTTAAATACAATTTTTATGACTTTGTCATTGGAGTTGAAATTGAGATTATTTCTTCAGCTAGGCCTATCTTTGGTTTTGGGTCTACCGCATACCCCAGTTTGAATTATTGCCAGAAAATTGTTTATATTTGTTATGTTGACACCCCAAGGTATTGCATATGGAGTGCTTTGATGCCATGGATGCAACGGTTTTAGCCCAAAACATTTGAGAAGGTGTGTGGCGGTAATTTTTCAATTTTCAGATTTTTACGCCCACATTAGATTTGGACTGTGATTTAGGAGACACTGTTGTTTGTTACTGCATGAAAACTCTCCAGGTTGTTTTCTGCAAGGTCTCCTGAGTACACCCATGCCCCCCATGCATAGGTGTGCAAAGATTTTGGCAAAATACAGCACCAATTGTAGAACATAAAAATGTACGAATAAAATGTAAAAGTCTGGTGCAGTAAAAGAAAAAAAAACTAAACTGAACTAACTAACTGGAGTGTGAGAAAAAATAGAAAGGAAAAAAAAATCACAGATCACGCACAGTGTGATATATCTTGAAACAAAACAATACAGCAGCTTGAACAAAGGGACACTCGTATAAAAATTATCAACATACAAGTGGTACCCTTTGTTCATCAGGGGAAAAAGTAGGTCCCACACAATCTTGCCACTGGTTCCCATGTGTTCTGGGCAACCTGGAGGGTCAAGGCTACTATCCTTTCCCTCGTACACCCGGAAGGCCTGAGTATACCCACTCTCGCTGTCACAGAGCTTATACACCTTCACTCCATACCTGGAGCGTTTGGAAGGAATATACTGCTTGAATCCCTTGTATTTCATTAGGGATTCATCCACGCAGATATTCCTTCCAGGTGTATAAGCCTCTGCAAACCTGGCGGCGAAGTGGGTAATCAGGGGGCGGATTTTATACAGCCTGTCAAACTGGGGATGCTCTCTAGGGGAGCACAGGCTGTTGTCACTGAAGTGCATGAAACGCAAAATGTTTTCATACCTTCTACGTGACATTGATTGGGGGTAAATGGGGGTAGAGCAGATGGGGCTACTGCTCCAGTAGGAGCGAATTGAGGGCTTCTTTATGATGCCCTCAGCATAGTAAGTGCCCAGAATTTCAGAAATTCTGGCACATCTAGCGGGGTCCATTGCTGCCTTGCCAAGTAGGAGTCTGGCTTCACAGCACAATGCTGATGGGCATACAGATTTGATTGGGCCACGATGTGGCCCAACAAATCATCCCCCATAAACACCTGCAAAAACTGTGTGGCGGTAAATCCTGCAACATCAATATTGATGCCAGGATTTGCCGTGAAAGGAGGGATATCTGGCCTCTGGCGATGAGGCACTACCCACTCCTCAGCTGGAGCTGTGCGTCTCCTGCTGGCAGGTGGTGACCCAGGATCTGCATCAGAAACATCACTAGATACATCAGCCAGCGTAGATAATGTATCTAGCGACGTCTCTGAGCAGTTAGCGGGGTCGAAATGAGGGTCTGAGTCTGACGCAGATGCCTCAGATTCTGACGCAGATGCCTCAGATTCTGACGCCAGGATGGCATATGCCTCCTCGGCGCTGTACACCCTCTCAGACATTAGATTATAAAATTTTATAATTATTATATATATAAGCGGATTGTTGGTTCTTAGAAGAACCGTTGGGTTTCACAAGAAAATACAAATAAACACCTAAATCTCTCTAAATCCCTCTAAACCTGCCTCAATTCTTCTAAATCTCCCTAAAATCTCTCTAAATCTGCCTCAATTTTTCTAATCTCACTAACAGGGTTATCCAAAGAGATTCGAATTGCTTGAGAAAGGTAACCGAACGCTGAAAATCAGGGTTCGGTTACCTTTCCTGACCATTCGGCTATTCAGAGAGCAGGCAATTCGCCAAATCCTGTCGAATTGCCTGAACATACGGTGCCTGTTCGGTCCCTGTTCGAGGGCAGTGAAATCCCCATCAAAAAGCACTGCTTCGGCTATTCAGAGAACACAAACCAGCAGTGAAAGGTTCCCCTAATGCCCTGCCATTCGGTGGTTTAATTCGGCAAATTTATTCAGGAGAATCCCATAGGCTTCAATGTTAAAAATATTCCCGTTTTAATTCAATATCTAATAAACCGTTCATTATAAAATTCTGCAGCAAAAAGTCTCTTTATTTATAGATTTTTTAGGATACTTTAAGCATTTTCTGAATTTTTAAAAAAAAAATTAAAAGTCCGATTTTTTTTTTTTTTTTTTCAGTTTGCTTATTTTTTTTGTAACAGCCCTCTTTATTATCATTCCCTGGACCTCCTGTGAAAATTTCAGACATTTTCGCTCAGTAGTTTCTTTGCAAACAGCATTTCTTTTTCCCAGATTCATACAAATGGTTTTTCTAATTTATTCACTGCCTCCTCTACGTCACAGCTGCTTCGGCTCTGTGTGATTCGGCTCCTTTTCGGCTCCTGTTCGGCTCCTCTTCGAAGGTTAATCCAGATGTTTTTGCTTGTTTTCAGCGTGCATTCGGTTAGTTGTTGTCAGGTTTTCGGCAGCTTTTCCCTGCAATTCGGGGACCCTGTGGTGCTTGCTGAATACACCGCAGGGTCACCGAAATGCAATCGGCAAAAGGAACCGAATTGAAGAGAACGAAAAGTCACCGAACGTGCGGTGACTTTTCGAATCTCTTTGGATAACCCTGTAAATCTATCTAAAATCTCTAACCTGTCAAATCTGATCTCTCTCTCTCGCTCACCAAAACACAAGTGAGGAGAGGGAGGGAGAATCACAGAGGTCAGAGCCAATATTTACAAAATATTGACCTGACCTGACAAATTAGAAATTTTATTTTGATTTTTTCTAACTTCTGATAGGATGTTGCTAGCCTGCCTCTCTGATGAGGCAGGCTAGGAACATCCCACTCAGCCCCAAGATGACCCTGCCCTTAGAACCCTAACCCTAGCCCTAACCCTAACCCTAACCCTAACCCTAGCCCTAAGCCTAACCCTAACCCTAACCCTAGCCCTAACCCTAGCCCTAACCCTAACCCTAACCCTAGCCCTAACCCTAACCCTAACCCTAGCCCTAACCCTAACCCTAACCGTCAGTTTATTTTATTTATTTTTATTTATTTTTATTTTACTTTTTTTACACTTTTTGAACACTTTTTGAACACTTTTTTTACTCTGCTGGGTGCCTTGATCCCTCGAGGCACCCAGCAGAGCACCTGATCACTCATGTGATCTTTTTTGTACTGAGTGCCACGATACCTCGTTGCACTCAGTACTTCCTGCCGCTACCGGAAGTGATCGCTCGGGGGAGCGATCACTGAGCGGACCGGCGGCAGGTAAGCATATTGCAAGGATGCCTCGATGTCGAGGCATCCCTGCAATATACACAGAGCAGCTGGAAGCGATCCGATCGCTTCCAGCGCTCTCTAGAAGTGCCGGGCACCTCTCCGGTAAAACCGGATGTTGATCTCTCCCGGGGAGCGATCACATGGTGCCCCGGCACTTCTCACCGCCATTGCACGGATGCCTGGACTCCCAGGCAGCCTGCAATGGCGTTTGAGCTGCTGGAAGCGATCCGATCGCTTCCAGCGCTCAAAAAACCGCAGGACGTACCATGTACGTCAGAGGGTCTAAAAGAGACCCGCTGCAATGACGTACATGGTACGTCCGAGGTCCTTAAGGGGTTAATATTTTTATTAGTGATATTGCAGAAGGTATTATTGGAAAAGTATGTCTTTTTGCTGATGACACAAAGATTTGCAACAGGGTTGACGTTCCTGGAGGGATCAGCCAAATGACAAATGATTTAGGTAAACTAAAAAAATGGTCGGAGCTGTGGCAATTGAGTTTTAATGTGGATAAGTGCAAGATAATGCACCTGGAACGTAAAAACCCAAGGGCTGAATATAGAATATTTGATACAGTCCTAACCTCAACATCTGAGGGTTGGGATTTAGGGGTTATTATTTCAGAGGATCTAAGGGTAAGTAGTCAATGTAATAGAGCAGCAGGAAATGCTAGCAGAATGCTTGGTTGTGTAGGGAGAGGTATTAGCAGTAGGAAAAGGGAAGAGCTCATGCCACTGTACAGAGCACTGGTGAGACCTCACTTGGAGTACTGTGTGCAGTACTGGAGACCGTATCTCCATAAGGATATAGACATCTTAGAGAGAGTTCAGAGAAGGGCTACTAAAATGGTGTACGGCTTGAAGGAGAAAAGTTACCAAGAAAGGCTTAATGATCTTAACATGTACAGCTTGGAAAAAAGACGAGACAGAGGAGATATGATAGAAACATTTAAATACGTAAAGGGAATCCACAAGGTAGAGGAAGGGAGTATATTTAAAAGGAAACAAAATAGCAAAACAAGAGGACATAGTCTTAAATTAGAGGGGCAAAGGTTTAAAAGTAACATCAGGAAGCATTATTTTACAGAGAGGGTGGTGGATACATGGAACAGTCTTCCAGTTGAAGTGGTAGAGGCCAAAACAGTAATTGAATTTAAGCAAGCATGGGATAGGCATAAGGCTATCCTAAACAAAAGATAAATCCAGGTTAAGTATCCATGTAATTGGGCAGACTAGATGGGCCGAAAGGTTCTTATCTGCCGACATTTTTCTATGTTTCTATGGATGGGGGGGCACCAAAATGCTAGACAAAACTAGATAAAAATGCTTGCACCGGCCCTGGCCGGGGGTTGCCTGGAAATGACATCATGGCGCAATGACGTCATTTACGTCGGGAGTAGCTTGACTTCAGAGTCTGAGGACGCTTAAGTCAGAACGCCGCGGGACCCCGGACAGAGAGGTGAGTATCTCCGCCGGGGGTCCCGCAAAGCTGATGACATGTGGGACAAATCCTCCTCAGCATACAGCGGGAGTAACTGAGGACGTGTCCCACACGTCGTTAGCAGTGAAGGGGTTAAAAACGTTGTTTTTTAAACTTTTTGTCTTTGTTTCCTGTCCCCCAGGGCACTACCCGGACCCCCATACACCTTTTATGGCAAATATCTAGCATATATGCCCTCTTGGAGGGCACTCTAAAAATCGAACTTTGAGTCCCATTGACTTGTATGGAGTTCGTGTTCGAATTGGAACTTTTGAAAAGTTCAAGTTCGAATGCGAACCGAACTTGGGGGTGTTCGGCTCATCCCTAGTGAGAAGGTGGTGCAGGTGGGTAGGAGGGAGAGAGATCGGGAGTGAGGAGGTGGTGCAGGTGGGTAGGAGGGAGAGAGATCGGGAGTGAGGAGGTGGTGCAGGTGGGTAGGAGGGAGAGAGATCGGGAGTGAGGAGGTGGTGCAGGTGGGTAGGAGGGAGAAAGATCGGGAGTGAGGAGGTGGTGCAGGTGGGTAGGAGGGAGAGAGATCGGGAGTGAGGAGGTGGTGCAGGTGGGTAGAAGAGAGAGTTAAAGGTCGAACAGTTTTTTAGGGTTGGAGGAAAGTGAAGACAAGAGAGAAGTAGGTGTTGTTTGGTGAGGTGAAGGGAGCTGACTAAGAATGGAGAATGAACTTACAGTTGATGAAGTCACTTCAGAGCGAGGTTTCTTCCAGGCATGCTCAGCAGAGTGGGAGCATCATTGCAAGCAGTGCGTCTGCCTGGAGTGTCAGGGCTGAAGGCGACGATGGGGATTTTGTGAAATTGTGGAGGAGTAACAGAGTCCAGAGGAGAGAGTGTTGTTCTAATGGGACATGGTTAGGTCGGAGCAGGTTATAGTGGTGGTGTGGGTGAGGGGTTTAACGAGATGGGAGAATTGTAGAGGATCCAAAGCCTGGAGATTCCTCTAGCTGCCGACCTGAGAGAGAGGAGAGGAAGTTGGTTTAGGCTGGTGACACCTTCTGGTGTCCTTCGCAGCATTGAGACTGTCAGGATCCCTGGCTATAACCATCCTGGAACCCCCCTGGTGGGGAACTTCATATTATGCTCCTGCCGTGTAAACCAGCAATGTAACAGTTAATACACCTGACAAACGCAAACACAGAATAAAGGCACCACGCCCCAGTCAGACCTTTGCTGGTTCATTACAGCTCATACCCTGTGAGAGTGAGGTGCTGTTACTCACTGCTCTGCAATACCTCACTGTTCCTTGTGACTCCTAGTTCCTGTATCTACCCCATCATCATCCTCCTTTATCCACCTGCTTGTCTGTGCAGGACACTGCATCTTGGGTTCATACCCCTACGAACCCAGTGCCACCTAGGTACCAACCATGACAGAGATGCTGCGACCGGGCCAGCCACACGCTGTTGCATGCACACGAATTGCGTGCGCAACAGCATCCGTGCTGCGTCCGTACAGCAGCCTTCTCTGTCAAAGCGCTAGGACGCGCGTTGACGGAGCTGCAAACCGCGATTCTCCATAGTGCGCTCAGCGCTGCAAGGCGATCCTCCTAAGTGCGCTCACTAAGGTGGCCAGACGGGCGTCGAGTGGAAGGAACGTCCACTCTCATGGACGTTCCTTCCACTCTTCAAATATCTGCTCGTCTGACGTCAGCCTTAGTTGACAGGCTGATAGTAAAGAAGAGCAGATGTGGTCAGAAATGGGGAATGGTTGATTGGTGAAGTCCGAAATGGTGCCGAGTTAAGAAAACACTAAGTCAATAGTGTCCATCATGGTGAGTAGAGGATGGGGTGGAGCGAGAGAGGTCAAAGGAGGACGTGACAGAGAACAATGTTTTAGCAGTAGCAGTGGCAGCAGGGGAATATTGATGGTAGGGTAGGAGATAGAAAGTGAGATATCCAGGCTTCAAAGCTGTTGAGGAACTGGGTGGCTGGTGTGAGAGGGCGATGGATGACCGCAACTCCATGAGAGGGCCGACCAGACATATGCAATGAGCTTCAAAGGAGGAGAAGGACAGAGAAGGGAGTTGGGGCTGGTACTGGTAGGTGTAGAAGTGAAAAATCAGGATCCCAACACAACTTCTATGCTTCTAACCTGGTCTAGTAGTGTGGATGAAGTGGAGGCCACCGTGTGTGAGAGCAGCGATGGAGGCAGTGTCAGAAGGCGAGAGCCAGGTTCCAGTGAGTGCTAGACGATTGAAAGAGATGGAAAGAAACATGTCATGTATGGTTGTAAGCTGGGTGCAGACTGAGCCAGCGTTCCAGAGGGCGCAGGAGAAAGGGAATGATAGCTGCGGCTCAATAGAAATAAGATTACAGGTGGAATGAGACCTCGAGGTTTTCCTGTGGAAAGTTTGGGGATTGTTAAAGGGCCAGGATTAGGATTGATGTCACCAGCAGTGAGTAGTAATAAGAGCGTGAGTGAAATTTGGGGAGACTGGGACTTACAGGAACACGTGGAGTTTGGGATACGAGAGATGGACAGAGGTTTTTGAGGAAATGAAACACATGTTCATGGGAGGACAGCATAGGGAGAGAGAAGACAGGGTGAGATATGGACAGTGTGGGGGTTATTAACTCATTGAACACGATACAGTTCGGCTGGATGAACTGATTCATCCAGTTCACAGTAAAGAACCGGTTCACATTAATGATTCGTTCATGAACCGGATAACACTAGTGTGGACGCAAACGAGGAGGTAGAGGATACTCAGTCTTAGAGAGATGAGGGAGGAAAACAAACCTCCAAAAAACTGAATCGGAAGTGCTGCGGCTATTCTCTTCCTGCTCGTTCTTCTCTCATGTTAGTGATGTTTCCTCTTTTTCTCACTTGTTTGTATTGATGTGGGATTATATGTAACTCCTGCCCAGTGGTGTATTTAGGTTTTGTGCTGCCCTACGCCTGACTAAACTCGTGCACCCCCTAATTTAAATTTGAGACACCCCTTCCTGTCAAGGCCACACCTCTTCGTGGTTAATCCCCACCCTTCCTCTTTAAGCACCACCTTTTTCCTCTTAGAGCTACGCCTTTTCCTCTCTTTATATTAAAAGTGGATACCAAGTGCCTACTTGTATATTTTGTATACCATTTCAAATGTATCTATTGAGATAAATAAAATTATGAAATGTTTAAATGCAAGCATTTTTACAAAGAACAACCACGCATGTTAAGTATACTGGATCACAGCCGCTCTAATTGGTTGAACAATAAAATCCACAGAAACGTGCACTGCATATGAGCGTATCACAGAGCTGCACAGCAATAAAACCCACAGAAATGTGCACTGTGTATGAGCATATCACAGAACTGCACAGCAATAAAACTCACAGTAATGTGCAGTGTGTATGAGTGTATCCCAGAGCTCCAAGGCAATAAAACTCACAGTACTATGCAGTGTGTATCACAGAATCCACAGCAATAAAACTCCCAGCAATGCAATGTTTGGTGTGTGTCAGCGTATCAGAATCCACAGCAATAAAAATTCCAGCAATGCAATGTGCAGTGTGTATGAGTGTATTAGAATCCACAGCAATAAAACTCCCAGTAATGCAATGTGCGGGTCAGCGTATCAGAATCCACAGCAATAAAACTCCCAGCAATGCAATGTGTGGTGTGTATGAGTGCATCAGAATCCACTGCAATAAAACTCCCAGCAATGCAATTTGTGGTGTGTGTCAGCGTATCAGAATCCACGGCAATAAAACTCCCAGCAAACCAAGTGTATATGAGCACACAGCAATTATTTATTCTACATTTACCGGCCTCCGTCCGCGGTAGGGCTGTGTGCAGAGTCAGCAGGGACTGTGTACAGACTCAGCAGGAGGTCCCTCCAGGCCATGTTAGGATCGCGGCTGTGCCTGTGCATGGAGCCATCTTGTCAGCAGTGGGGTGCCACTGCCAGAGGGTGCACCGTGGCTTTGATTCCCTTCCTGGTGGGTGTTCAGTCCAGAATAGAGTGACAGTCCATGTTAACAAAAGGGTGGGCAGCTGCGTGCGTGTCACGTGGTTCAGCCAGTCAGGTGGTACTGAGACTCAGTACCACCTGATTGGCCGGACCGAGTGTGACCTGCACGCACGCAGCCTCACCAGGAGCCAGGCAGCTCAATGACAAATTTCTATCACTGCAGTGCTGGTTAAGGAAAGGTCCACTTTAAACAGCAGTAAGCAGACAGGGCTTCATATTCTGCTGATACCCCCCTTTACCTGCCGTTTACTGTCATCTTCTCTCTCTGGACACAAATCACATCCCCCTCCTAGAGCTGCTGCGGGGCAGGGGAGGAGCTATGGAGGGAGGAGAGGGGGATTTTTATTCTATTCGATTTTATTCCGTATGCAAACGCCATGCTCCGCTGCTCGTTGTTTGAGAACACAGCTCAAAGCTGACACACAGTGACAGTGGCACCTCCTAGTACCCCCTAATGACACCCCAATAATCACTGGTACCTGGGGCGGCCCACCCTCCGCCACTCCCCTAAGTACACCACTGCTCTGGTGATATGCTCACACACAAGTTTGGCGAACTGCCAGCAAGTACGGTGCTGTTTGAAGGCAGTGCAAATCCCCATAGAGAAGTAATGGTTAATCTATTCAGAGAACACCAAACAGCAGAGAAATGACAGTGAAATACCCTGATGTTCGGTGGTTTCAATCAGCAGGTTCAGGTATTCAGGCGAACCCATAGGTTTCAATGTTAAAAATATTCCCGTTTTTATGCAATATCTAATAAACCACTTATTTTAATCTGCAGTAAAAAGTCTTTATTTATTGATTTTTTTTTTTTAGTACCATTTAGTAATTTTTCAGAATTTTTTGGGCAAAATCCCCCCCTTTTTGTTAATATCGGTTCTTCTTTTTCTGTAACAGAACTTTTTATTATCAATCATAGGATCTTATATGTAAATTCCAGACATTTTCGTTCAGTAGTTCTTTTGAAAACAGCAGGCCATGGGTTTGCGGTGGCAGCATACAGCGGCCGACTCCATGCACTTTGGGGACCCTGCGGTGAATGGTGAATTCACTGCAGGGTGGGGAAATTTTATTCCCCGAAGTGCAGGGAACTACAGAACACCAAAATGTTGGCGTCATTTCGGTGCTCTGTGAGTAACCCAATTAGTGGTGAGGTTTTTTGTTGCACCCTGGAAAGTGAATGCCTAGGCGTTGCCTACCCAGGACATACTTGAAAATTAGTGAAATCTCAATGTTTCCTTCCTGGTAAAATAGTTTGCAAAAGTAAAAAAAAATAAATAAATTTTTTCTTAGGGGTGGGGCCACCCGGCGGGCCGCCGCCCCCTGGAGAGTGCCGCCCTAGGCCTAGGCCTTGTTGGCCTAGGCCAAAATACACCAGTGCTCCTGCCTCTCCTTTAACCCCTGTAGCTCCATCCCCTTTGTCCATTGTGTCCTGAGCCCTGTGAGGCGGCAGATCCGCCTGGTGAATCCAGAGAGGAGATCCAGGCTGAGGGTGCTGGGAGTGAGCGGCTTCTTGTAAGTAAATGCATATATTGCTGATTATAAGCTGTATCCGCTGTATAATGATGTGTGTGAATTCAGCAATGAAATGTCTCCCAGCCATGGGAATAAGGCCATGCTTAGTCTATAAGAAGCCCCTGTGTGACAATCACCCCCTGCAGGGCCACAATCACTGATATGGAGCTTTCTGGCAGGGAATGGGTTAATGTGCTGTCAGTGAGTGAAGAGTTAAATTGCATATTTGCTAACTGTTCCTATTTTTCTGGGAGGGGCCGTCTGGGGGCCATATGACACTCATAACGCTAGTGTTCAGCTGTGTGATGGTTAACGTTAGCTCTGGTCGCACCATATTACAATCCAAACGTTAAAAAACCCGCTAGCGGTTCGGAGCTTGCGCTTTTCGTGCTTCCTGTACTTTGCGCTTTCTATGCTTGACATGGGGAGCGCAAAGTGTTAATTAGCGTTAGGATTACAAAGTAACTGAAACGTCACTCACAGCTAGGAGCTGGTGCTGATGGAGCTGGTGCTGATGGAGCTGGTGCTGATGGAACTTGCTGAAAAAAATCACCCAAAAAACAGATACTCACCTCTTATCCCGCGGCGGGAACAACGGCTCGATCCGCTTCTTCTTGTTCCCGGGAGCAGAGGGAGACTGGGGGAAAAAAGTCTCCAGTCTCCCTCTGTGAATCACTACGCTGACCTGCTGGATCTCACGAGGTGATTTCCTGCAGGTCAAGTGACCGGCAGTGGAAGCCTCAGTGGACTCCATGGAGGGGATGCTCGTGGCGGCGCTTAGTGCCTTGTTAAGGTGCAGGCTGCTGGATTTGGCTAATGTCAGAGGAACGCAGTCTGAGCGCATTCTGCGTGCGAGCATAACGGACGGACGGACTGACGGAAGATACTGTAGACACCACACGGTGTTTTTTTTTTCTGACGGATGTTGAAAAAAAAAGCGAAATATGGGAAACAAAATTAATTTAAATTAAATGACGGGTACAGTCAGCCGGACCAAAAAAACTTCTGAGCGTCAAAGTGATGGACGTCGCATATGCGCTGCGTCTAACGTCGTGTCATCACGCACACAGGCTGCTATGCGGACGCGGCGGACTCTGAGCGTCCGTCGTAGTGCTTTTACGTACAGGCCTAAATGGCGTCCGTTGCCACCTGCGTGGTGCGTGCGCACTTCGGTGCACACGTACTTCGTGTGTTGGTCTCTATTGATCAAAATCAATAGTACGACGGACATTAAACTGTGCGGCGACACGGACATGATGACTGCGTTCGTCTGACGCCGGCCTAAGTGCCTGCATTGTAAAATCACGCTAAAACGGGGACGGTAAGGAGAAACCTGCAGGCGCAGTTTTTTCTCGTTGGCTTTCCGGTTTTAGCGTGAAGATCATAATATGGCCCTGGGTTTTTACTTGGTGTCCTGGGGGTTAATGTTTCATGGTTTAGCGCCTGGACAAAACCAGCCCCCAAACTGAATGAGCACAGCCCCCCCCCCCTCAACGCTGCTAGCAGGGGGAGGGGGGATCACCTAAATACAAAGCACCTTTGTGTTCTCGGGGGGGGGTGCAGGCACTTTACAGTTTTCAACCCCTTCACTGCTGAACGGTGTCACACACACCCTTCGTGTGCTGAGCTCTGTGTTGAGAGCCAGCAGTGACATCAGAGGAAGGGGCGGCTCTAAGGGTAGTACCAGGAAGACAGCTCAGAGAGAGGAAGCAAACCGTGTGTCTCCTCTGTGTTAACTACTGAAATAAACACCTGTTGAACCCAGCTCGCTGTGTTATTTGGATCTCATGACATGTATAGACCTCTGGCTTTGGATAACGATTACTCTTGTGTATAGACCTCTGGCTTTTGGAAATCGAAGATTCTTGTGTTTTTGACCCCTGGCTGTGGCAACCGATTACTCTTCTGTTTATACCTCTGAATCTAGCGATATACTACTCCTGTGTTTTGTCATCTGGATCCAAAGTATTGTTTACAGATAAAAGAAAAAATATATAGGGTAATATCCCACAAACTGAGTGTACGCAGAATACACTTGGCAACTCACAAAGGTAGATGTAAATCAGCCCATCATCCTCCAAGGATTGCCATGCAGTAGATGCCCAAACGAAGTTGAATTGGTATCACATCCATCCGATGGCACACGATCTCGGAATAAATAATAAACAAGGATGGCACCAAGCATCAAATTGTATATAATAAAAATGTATTTGACTTACTCTTCAGAGTAGTTAAAACAGCATAGCAGTACTGGAGGCAACAGGATAAAAACCAGCAGCTCAACGCGTTTCTACCACACAAGGTCTTCCTCAGGAGAAGATGAATGTTATGCTCAGGATACTGCATTGGAATCCTTGGAGGATGATGGGCTGAGTTACATCTACCTTTGTGAGTTGCCAAGTGTATTCTGCGTACACCCAGTTTGTGGGATATTACCCTATATATTTTTTCTTTTATTTCTAGATTTATATCCTTTTTTTTTTTAAGCCTATTGTTTACAGATACCTGGCGTCTGCTTGCAAACATATATACACCATATTGCCAAAAGTATTTGCTCACCCATCCAAATCAGGAGCTGGGCAGGTGAGCAAATACTTTTGACAATATAGTGGGTGTATATATATATATATATATATATATATATACGCTCTTGTCTCAGTCTGTTCTCCTCTTAGTCACTATAACCGACTACTACAAGGATCGGAATATTAGGGCAACCTTGCGTACAGGGATCATATACCTATATCCATAGGGAATCCGTGACAAGGAGTTTGCAAGGCAAAACCTCTGATATTGACAACCCTTTATCTGATCTGCTCTCTTAGGCTGAACCAAATGGGTTGGGGGTTGGGGAGGAGGGGGAGTGGCCAGGTCTTTGTACAGGATGCTCACCCAAATCACTGTGTATTTTCTTCAAGGGCTTGGATGGATGAACATCTAAGAACCTTCTGGGACATTTGAAATCTGGAATTATCCATGGAAACGTTGCCTAATGCAAGTTAGGTTTTCTATGTAAGTCCCATTTAATTTCAAGAACTGTATTTGCACGTTTTCGTATGTCTTGTTTTTTGTGATATCGGCACTGTGTAAAGTTTGTATTTTCATCTTTTTCCATTAAAACTTTGATCTAGACGCTTCGCGAACAGCTTGGTTTAGCGTTACTGTAGAATATAACCTTTGGCAGATATATCCGCTGTATATGGTTAGTCTCCTGGTTTGGGGTGGTATACAGCTATTGGGGTTTCAAAAGTGCCCTATTACTTTTGTGGTGGCAGCGTATAGTCGGAAGGGTGTGTACGGTTTGGGGGGGTTAGGTTGGTGTAACTTGAGGCCCTGAGAGGGAGTAGATTTAGTAAGTCCAGAGGCTTGGCGCTGTTAACCCCTTGTACACTCTCCCTCCGCACGTGACGACTGGTTAGGTAGAACTTTTTGAACGTCACACCTAGAACAAGAGGTCTCCATATTAGATTACTACACCTAGAACAAGAGGTCTACATATTGGATTATTATGCCTAGAACAAGAGGTCTACATATTAGATTATTACGCCTAGAACAAGAGGTCTACATATTGGATTACTACACTGTATTGGACATTGAATTTAGGGTGATCTATTCCAATGAATATTAACTAATAAAATCCTCGAATAGCCATGTAACAATTGGTAACGGCCACTAGATGTCAGTAAAGAGCATAATAGTCTTTGTTTGAAAACATGTGCTCTGACCAGGAAGTGACATAATTCTGCTACCTCCACTCCCCTCCTTCCAGGAAGGTGACATAATATTCAATACCCAATAAGATCCACTCATGTGGGTGGAGACAAGTCTGTAGCCCAACCTCCTCTGGATTGATTTTCCAGGGAAACACAGGAAGTGAGAGATCAGATTTGGTGAGGCCAGAAAAAGGATCAGATTGCACAGTGCATGTGCTTCTTAATGGGTAACTAATCTTTTGCATTTAAAGATCACCTATGCATTGTCTTTTATTTTCTTGCTGGGGTCTAGAAATTAGTTTATGTTTAACTAATGTTTTTATTCTTTTTTTCTATTTAATCTCTGGGGAGAGCTGTCATTAATTATTATTTCAGTGTAATCTCTGGGGAGAGCTGTCATTAATTATTATTTCAGTGTAATCTCTGGGGAGAGTCTTGTAATAGTTAAATATTAATCGTATAATTAATTTGTCTCCGGACCAGATGATTAATATTGCTTTTAATTACCTTTTTAAATCCAACCAAAGGAAATACTTTAAAACCCCCTATGTCTCGGTTTTATTACTTTCTTATATATTGTCTAAAAAATGGTTATCAGCTGATATTCCTTTTAATATAAATGGATTAGATATAGTTGTGTTCTATTTAGCAGTTAATAATTATTGCTGCAGAGATTTAGCCACTAAAACTGTGCTGTATCAGTTCTGCCTTTGCATATAACCGGCCTGAATACCAGATATTGCTTTGCTTTTGGATGATACTAAGTGCATTTGGGGCTCTGTACATTTTTCTTGTTACTTAACCCTTTCCATTCGGCGGACGCGCTCGGCCTGTCCTGCCGCATGGCTACTTCGCTGCAGAGGACGCGCTGAGCGGCGGCCCGCCGGTACGGGCTGACATCATCGATGTCAGCCCAGCCTCTGGGACCCCGGCGGGCACAATAGACGTCATCGCGTATGCGCAATGATGTCTATTTCAGGCACCCCCCCGCCATTGCAGGGAAGGTGCCTGAAGGGGAGGTCCTTCGGACCTCACCCCCTCCCCATCCGTGCGGGCCATCGGCTGAAGACAGGTACCGCTTGGAAGGGCACAGCTTGCCCTGCCAAGCGGCGGCTGTCTTTAACCCGTAGGGGGCTGGATCGCGATATGGCGCTAACATGCGCCGTATCGCGGTCCCCTCCCGGAGCTGGCCGACATCTTGGATGTCGGCCAAGCTTCCGGATATCCCCTAACGACTGGCGTCATCGCGCATAGCGCGATGGCGCCAGTTTCACAATTAACCCTTTGCTGACACCTACGGTGGAGATAGGGGGTTCATTGGAAACTCCTATCTCCTGATCTGTGACAGCCAGAG